>JBBPDH010023104.1:0-10700 GCA_037974565.1 Clupeocharax schoutedeni
ACATATATATACACACACATATATATATACACATATATACACACACATATATACACACACACATATATATATACACATATATACACACACATATATATATACACATATATACACACACATATATATATACACATATATATACACACACATATTTATATATACACATATATACACACACATATATATATACACATATATATACACACACATATATATATATATATATATATACTGTATATAGCTATTCATTTCTTCAGCTTCCATTCCATTCTCAAGTAGATTTTATATTGTTATATAGAGTGCAAAATAAAGTGGATATAACCTGTTTGTGATCACCACACTGCACGTTTTCTGCGAGCTTGTGTAACAAGCATCCATGCCTTGATGACAATTCACTTCTTTCAACTATTCACAGCCAAACAAGGCACCACCGCCAGTACTAATTAGGAAGCTTGTTCAATACAACCTTTTCTGAAGATACCACTCTGTGTGCTTTCCCCACTCGAGCGACTTCTCAATCAATACCTCTGTTAAATATAAATATGTACATAGTTTGGTGGCTCACACCCAACAGGGGTCTTGTGGTGGAGAGTAAATAAATCAATGATTCTGACCATAATGTAATTTAAGGTACTGATTTCCTCTCCCCATCTCGGGACTTAAGAGTGATTCAAAACAAATTTAATTTCCTTATTAAAGAAACTGCGTTAGATGTCATGTTAGGCTTTAATTTACTGGGATAAATAGGATTTGCTGGGCTAATGCAGTTTAGTGAGACACATTCAATGTGATAATCAACCACAGACTTTTGAATGCTATTAAATGCTATTAACGGAACAAACCTGATTAGATTCTTGGTGTAGAAAGGAAATCATCTCAAGAAGAAATTAATAAATACAAATGAACCACAATTAACTAAATAATTCAATTCTGAAGAGATACCAGTAGCAGTCCATATGGCACACACTCTACGCTCACTGGACATTTTATCTATGATATATGTGCACTTTGCAGGTTTACAGTTACTGTAGCCCATCTGTCAGGCACAGTCCCACCCATGAATGGTAAAGGACCACCACAGCAGTGAGGTCACTCTCAGACTGTAACAGATTCTGCTATATGTAACACAGCCAATTGTCTAGGATGCTACATGCATGCATTAATCCACCCATTAACCAGTTCTTCTGTCCGACTGCCACCCTCACTCTTTACCAGCACATTCTTCCATAGTGCACATCGTCCTCGGAGTTGTGAAAAATTCAACACACCCCTCCCGAACTCTTTTCCTTGACGCAGAGAAAAAAAAGCACATCTGTCATATGTGTGAGACTGTGAGTCACATTAATAGCAGGCATGTCAGATAATTCTGACAGCATAGTTTGAGAACAAACATGTTACATGTTACAGTTTTGACTCTGAATCCCTACTTTTTTGCCTACTAAATTGCATTCGATCAGTGCTGTGTTTACGAACGAGGCTGCAGGGCACTGTTGACATTGTCCACCTATAGACACAGTCCCATACATACTTCCATATTTAGTTATAATAAATAAGAACAAATAATGTAATACAGCAATTCCCCTGATTTTCACGGGTGTTACGTTCCAAGAGCGCCCCCGTATAGGTAAAAAAAAAAGCCTAAAAATGCCCATTTTTAAAGTGTAAACCCTAAATATCAGAATCAGAAAACTTTATTGCTAGCATTAGCAGTTAGCATTAACATCGTTCAAAGACTCGTACACAAAAGGCTGAAATAACTCCCTCTACCCACATGTTCAGACAGAGCACAGCTTACTAATACTAAATACACTGAGATAACTGCTGAACAGGGGGGGGGGGGTGCTTTAAACACTAAAATACGAGGACAATACACGGAGCAGTTATGCTACATGCTGCAGCATCTTTCAGTGTATTACCGCTACCACTGTAGGACTGTTAGGCAAATGCTGATCTGTGTAAAACTGAGGGGGTACTGCCATAAATGCCGTAAATGTAAACTGTGTTGAAGTCACAGTTCTAGCTCTCATCGCTTGCATTAACTTTCATTTCTGGAAGTCTGTGTAAAATAACAGCTTCACTTGAAATGACTGGCTTGGAGGCTGAACATATGTGCAAGTTCAATATTTAATAAAGCAAAAGAAGAAACAGACAATAGCACAGATCAAAGTTCAGAACTGAAACAGCAATAACCAGGCAAACACATGGCGGAACTCACAGGGATTCCACAAACACAGCCTAAGCCACAGAGACACTTGGGGAACAGGGGAGTAGAGAACTCCTGGACAGGTGAGGAGAGAAGAACAAGACCCTGGTAAACAGGATCACAAGAGGTCATGACCGAGGCGGCGCATAAATCAGGACAACAAACTCAGACGGAGCAGGGGGCGCATGGCAGACGTGAACTATAACAGACACACACACAGGGCAGGGGCAGAAAGGTACATCAGTAAAGTGAAGGGGCCCTTTATAGTCATATGTGAACACAGCGCACAGTGTAAACAATTCTTTCTCTGTATTTAACCTGGCGATGCAGCAACCGGAGAGCAGTGTGTGGGACGGTACCTTGCTTAAGAGTACCTCAGTGGTCCTGGGGCTGTATTACAGAAAGTTCCTAACTTGAGAATCCTATCTTAACTGTCTGGTAACCATGGTAACGACAGTTTAGGATCTTATTTAGGGAAAAAGCCATTACAGAACAATCACTCCTAAGTCCTATTCTAACTTGAATTAAGAAAAGTGTATTACAGAGGCATCCAAACCTCAAAAAATCTTAAATAAACTGTCCTTCCTCTGTCTGAACTGACACCAGCTAATTATTTAGACTACGGGCCATGTGATAATGCTGTTAGCCAATCAACTCTGCTGAGAGGGAGAGAGAGAGAGAGAGAGAGGGAGACAGAGATAGAGATACCTGTGTCCACATAGTTGTGTAGGACAACTCTGTCCCAGTACTTTTGTCGATTTTGGCCAGTTCATCTGGTTTAAAGTTCAGAGCAGGACGGTGTTTAATCTCCATATTCTGAAGACAGTAATGAAGAGACTCTGGCGATACAGTGTTACGGACTGCATTCTTTGACAGCATTAGGGTCCTCTTAAAGAAACAATGCTATTGACTACATTCCACATCGTGTGGTAACAAACAGTGTCCGAGTCCATAAATGTTTGAGCTGCAACATATTCACTCCTTTTCAGTCGCCTGTTAATGGCCGTATCTGTTTAAATCCGTGAGACTGTTAAGAGATAGTTCGAATTGTACCAGTACTGAACTGCGCATCAGCTTCAGATCACAGCAGGGGCTGATACGAGAGCAAGATCAATACCGCAGCTTCTGAGAAAGCGGAACTTCTTTAAAAGGGCTTTGGCTTTCCACATGATAGAATTCTCTCTGCGGCTCTGATTTAGTCCCATTCCTGGATTAACTGCTCTTGCTGTACAAATGCAATTCCCCATTGAGAAACGGAACTGTTTCCTATGCAGCCATCTTTTAGCTCTAATGAACATCTAATATTAATGTACTAATGAAACCTGATAAATCATGACTACAGACCAAAGCAGGTGAGAATTGCTCCATTTGCACTTTCAGTTCAATTGAAATCAAACCAGATGAATAAATGATGCAAGGTTTAGTCTTTCCAGCACGTCGCAATCCTGCTGTTCTTGAAATTCTTGCCGCAATCATAGCAGTGGGGTTCCCAACAGCCATGGGTGCCGGGGTCATTCGCTCGCCTGCTGTGATGAAAAGGCCTTACCTGGATGCTTCCGAAATTTTAATGAACAGTCTCTACCATCACCGCCCTATCGAACGTCTTGCAAGATTTGTAATTAGCTTGGTGATGGAGCAACTCGGACCTGAACTCCTAACCTTTGTCTCAAAGTTGTAAAACTGCTTGATGTTGAACTTCTTACCAAAAGCGTTCTGTTATTTAATAGTGTGCTTATGGCTGTCTTTATTAATTTCACTTTCTACATCGTTAATAGGTTGGCAGGTGCAATGTTCACAGATATGAACCCAAATGCAATCGATATTTAATGAATAGTAAAGTTCACAAAGGAAAGACGCAGTATCCAAAGAGCCCAAAACCCAGGAGTTCAAATGAAAAGGCAACAAGAACAAGTCCGCAAGGCAAAGAGGAATCCAAAATCCAGAACGAGGTCATAGGAAACGCAACAGAGAACCTCAGCAAAGTTGAATGAGAAACGCTCGATAACTATGAAGGGTTATATAGGTACACCTTGGCCTAAGGTTTGAGCGAAACTCCAGAGAGGATCTCCAGAGAGGGTTGCCTCACTCTAACTCCGATCTAGGGTCCGATCTTCTTTTCAGGGACTTTATATACCAATATTACATCAAGCTTCTCGTTTCCCATTTTTTTGTTCCTTAAACCCACTTTGCGTGTTTATACTGGCCAAAATGACCATTCTGTTTATTGAGTGTGATACCATTTTCCGTTTTTTGGGATATGAAATAAAACCACTTAGCCTGGAGACCATTTCCTGCACATTCCCATCACAGCTGTTTGTATGAGGCCATGGTTCCAAACTCTGGCCCTGGAATCCCCCGCCCTGCATATTTTTACGCCGTCCTGCTCTAACACTCATATCCACTCGCGAAGGACTTGTTAACTTTCTAATTAGTTATATCAGATGTATGCATAAGTGGTGAACCACTGGGAACCACCGGGAGGCGTGAGCACTTCTATGAACTGAGCAATAACCAATCGGTGAACTGCGACCGACATTTTGGCAAAGGTGTTTTTTGGAGTAGTGTGTCGAATCCTGAGGCTCCTCATCCAATCACCTCCTCCTGGTTAGGGAAAAAGCAACCATTCCGTCTCTGTTTGAAGCTGTTTTTCCCAATCTGGCAGGCCGAAGAAACGCAGGGAGTCTAGTTAAACTCTGGCAAAAGCATTGATTCATTTTTGACATGAGGTCAGATTTTCTGAAAGTACTTTGAATATTCCCTATTCCCAGTCCTATTTCCATGACCCGCCAAAAACCAGCTCAGAAACAGCAACTACAGCAAACTGCTCGGGCTGGTTAGGCACATGATAAAGATTCGAAATTTGGGAGACATGCACACACACACACACACACACACACACACACACACACACACATATATATATACAGTAAGCCTCCGTTATTCGCGGGGTTACGTTACAAGAGCACACACGTATAATGAAAAAATGCCTTAAATGTTTTAATTGTGTAAACCCTAAATATGACCCCACATATACTCCCAGAACACTTTAATTTCATTTTAAACTCAGTTTAATTTAAACCCAAGGTTTTAATACGGAAAAGTCACGGAGAGAGAGAGAGAGAGAGAGAGAGAGAGAGAGAGAGAGACGATCCCTGCGCTCCAGAACGAGAGAGCAGAAGAGAGAGATACAGAGACAGAGAGAGAAAGAGAGACAGACGCGCGCTCCGGAAAAGTCACGAACAAGAGAGAGAGCGCATGAGAGAGAGAGAGAGAGGGAGTAAGAGAGAGAGACACAGAGAGAGAGAGAGAGAGAGAGAGAGACAGAGAGAGAAAGAGAGACCTATGGCCATTAACGGGGAGCCAGAAGAACTAAAATGAGTTTTTAAAAAAAACATATTGGCACGAAAAAAGCAAAAAAAAGCGGAGAATATTTGCAGGTTCCGCGTTGTTTGAATATTTCTGTGTAAAACGATCAGTTTCGTTCTAAAAAATCACGTGTGACTGGATCCGTGAGTCCCGATCCGTGTGAAACTGGGGGTTTACTGTATTATGAAAGCCCTTAAATTCAGCTCCTGAGAAAGGGCCTTCCTCTAAGACCTTAAAATGATGGTTCTTTTCTCTCATTGCTCTGATCCTCATTTGTCTCAGATCATCAGAGCCCAGTTGTTCAAAAGCGCTCCAATGGGAGTTTGGTTCACAGAAAGGATTGAATCTTGGAAATGGGTTGTTCAAAGGGAAAAGAGGGATTCTGAAATCAGATCAGATCACATAATCCAATCTGGAGGATCAGGATAATCCTGATCCCAACACAACGGTGGATTCAGTGTGGATTTCAGATTAAATAAAACTTGAAAATGCACCAAATAAAGCTGTTTGCAGGTGATTTGTACTCATTTGGAGTTGGATGTTGCTCTGGTTGCTTCTCATCAGACTCAGGTCTATCATATACGTCAAGAGGAACATCCCACCTGGTGGCAATGTAATACACAATACAGGCTAGTATAGGGCTGGGCGATTAATCGGAAAGTAATCGAAATCGACATTCAGAACTTATAATCGATCAAAATTTTCCAGGTCGATTATTTAGATTACTGTCCCTTTAAAAACCCTACCGCGTGTGGAGTCATGTTATGTTACGTTATTCCGTAATCAACTTGTCAGCGAACTATGAGGGCAAAATAAATAAATAAATAATCAAAATAATGGTTCATTAATCATAATCGAGTTAAAATGTTCACATTCAAATTCAAATAAAAAAAATAATAAATAAATAAATAAATAAAAAAGGTTGGTTAAGGCATCCGCCCTGCGACCAGAAAGTCCGGGTTCGATCCCCAAGACCGCTAGGCACCGCCGAGGTAACCTGAGCAAGGTACCGTCCTCGTGCACTGCTCCCCGGGCGCCGTGTTCCTGGCTGCCCACTGCTTCACTTGGTGAATGGGTTAAATGCAGAGAATTCAATTTCCTCCGGGATAAATAAAGTATTCAAATTCAATTTCAAAATTAATCGAGATTTTGATTTTAGGCCAAATCGCCCAGCCCTAGGCTAGTATTAAATTGCCTGCCACATGCCACAAGTACTTAAGGCAAGCAAAGCTCCTCTTCAGGGCTCCTTTTGCTCTCAGTTGTGCATCTTGTTTTGTAATGTTGCTTTTTAAACGAGGAACTGCAGATTCACCGGGTAAAGGAACAGATCCTCCTTACCCAACCACAACAAACTAAAGTCAAAATGGAAATCCTAAAACACATAAAAACAGAATTTGATAGAGTTGGTCTCTGTATCATTTACATTTATGGCATTTACCAGACGCTTTTATCCAAAGCGACTTCCATTCCCTACCTACAGGGGGCAGTCTCTCCCTGGAGCAACTTGGGTTAAGGGTCTTGCTCAGGGACCCAGTGGTGGTGCTGAAGGTAGGGTTCGAACCCGTGACCTGTTTGTCTGGAGGCAAGTATCTTCCGGACCAAATGTAAATGTTCCTTATTTCGTTAACTATTAGACAATTTTTTTGTTAAAATCATTAATAATAAACACAGTGCACTTGTTTATTATGTTTTAGTTTTAGCCTTTTATTTATTTTATTTATTCTTGTAATTGAAATGGAATCTGGCTCTAAAAATAAAATGGAAAATGTTCGTTTATTGTGGTGTTTTCTGTTTCTTCCAATTTAAACATATTGGAAGAATGTCTGGTCTGCATGTTCTTTATATAGCCTGTAGGCTACACTGTGGGTTCCAGATTTGGTGATCCTGAAAATTCTGTATTTGGAAAAGAGTGATCCAATCTAGTGCTGCTTTGAAAAAAAAAACAGTATAAAAGTGCTTTACCAGATACTGGAAAGCAAAACGAGGCATTTCAAGATCCAGATCATTTTCATGTAGATAAATACGTTTGAACAACTGGGTCCAGATCTTCCTGTAAAGAAGATCCAAAAGAAAACTTGAGAGTGAAGTTTGTGTCTGAACTACCAAAGTTCGAGAGTTTTGAGATCCGTAAGGTTGTATAAAAGAAGATGATGAGAAGAGCTGCCATGATCCTCCTTCTCCAGGCACATAGATCAGGCGCATAAGCAGACAAACCCCTTAAATACCTAAAACTCCAAATCCACAACCAATAAACAAACACAAACACTAACCTCTAATAACACCCAGCTGTAACTCACCCCAAAACCAATCTTTACCTGTGGAGGCCACTAGCGGCCACTGACAGGACATGACAGTAACCCAGTGGTGCAACCTGGGGCGCCCAAAACCCCAACAACGGGTGGAGGAAGGGCAGGCGGAGGCAAACGAAAGTGTTCTGTGGACCCCCATTTTCCTTTGATGGTCTTCCTCAACCCCCCATTGTCTCTTCCCAGACAGAGCTCCCTTACATGGAGCCCCTCACTATCCTCCTGTGCAGGGCCCCCTCAGGGGAGCCCCTCAGCAGGGAGTCCATTACTGTCCTCATAGGCGTAGCTCTCACTGGAGAGCCCCACCGTGTTCTCCAGAACGGAGATCCATCTGGGGAGACCCGTCGTGTCCTCAAGTGCAGAGCCCCCACCCTGCTTTTATACTAAGCCCCTCCGCTTATCTTTGGGGCCTAGCTGCTTGGCTAATCAGCTACCTGAAGTAAGCCTCCTTGCCAGGTGGGAGACGTGAGCACTGTGGACGTCTCTTTCGTCTCTGAACCCAGGGAATCCCACCTCTCCAGTCTGCGAGCCACGGCGGGAGGTCCTCTGCGGTCAGATTAAATGAAAGAAATGGGAACTTTATTTTACTGTGACAGACTACACAGCGCCTAAAATACAAAGTGTCTAGATAAAGCATTCAGCACCACCAGTATACTAATCACCGGCCTGATCGTCTGAATCACCTGTTTCTACACTGGTTCTGGCCTAAAGTTAGATGTGTTATGTTTTGCTTTAATGATTCCTATGTAAAAAATCAAGAACATTCTTCTGAAACGGGTCAGGTTCGGGGACTGGACTGAAAATTAGTCTTTGACAGTCCTTCAGGAAGCCTGGAGAACTGTTCCTCGAGATCACATTAAAAATCTGGCTCTTGGGGAAATATAATGAAACGAGAGAAGACTTTTCCACAGTATTGTGTGTTGAGAGGGAACAGTGGAAGTTACATGATGCTAATAGGTGTTCATAAGCTTCCAATACTTGTTAGGTATATTGGTTTTGTAGCTCTAGTAAACCTCACACACCACAGTCGCCTGGACTGATCGATCTCATGTGGAGAGAAGTGAGTAAATTTGATGGTTTGTATGTCTTTAGGGATGTTTACGGTCAATTTCACCCCTTGTCTGCTAGTGTCATATCGTCCTAAACGAACCAAATCAATTTTAAAAATTCATCTGGCCATCACTGGATGGCCAACAAGGATGGGCCCTATGTGTGTGTTGGTGTGTGTGTGAGAGAAAGAGAGAGAGAGAGAGAGAGATGAAGGCACCAACACTAACCTTCAACACATTAATTTCTCTGAATGATTTGCCCTGAGAAAATTCATATTTCCAGATACTCCAGATACTCCAGCGGCTTGTTCAGGGGGTCTGTAAATAGAAGGGCATGCATATTTATGCACACATTGATGAATAATGTCTTCAGTTGATTCGAATAGATTGGGCCCTAATGATCAAACGAAATAATAATTTATGATAGTTATGCCTTCCTCCTATGGTCCGCTGAATTATGCATGGGATTCATTGATTGGTCATCTTTAAGAAGGAAATAAAACACAGAGACTATGGATGTGCATTATGCACCCCCCCCTCCCCTGCCCCATCTATCTCTATCAATCTCTATCAATCTCTGATCTTCTTGCCTTGCATTATGCAGTATCTTTACTTACAGTTTTGTGCAAAAGCCATTTTTCTCAGCAAATGCTCATTAAGTGTCTTTCTGCCAGCAAAATTAAGATCAGAAGAAATGTAAACAAACATGAAAATGGGTGAAGAGTATCAACATTTGTTTTGTTTGGGAGCTGATGAAGGAACACGGATTCGGTTCCAGATTTCTCCGGCAGCTCCTGATTTAATTTAATGAAGGGCCGACTGAGCCAAACCAGGTTTCTGATGGAAGGTACATTATACTGTGCTTCACTGATAACCTGTACAGAAATCACTATGAATTAGGGATTAATTAGGGATGCACTGATTGCAGTTTTCTTGACCAATTCTGATTACCGTTTTTTTGTAAGTGTGTACCGATACCGATTTTTCCGATACCGATGTTTTCCCCAGATGACAGAAAATTACAGCTGCTGCATGTAGTCGACGACAACGACACAAAAAACGGGTTTCAGCTTTTGTAATGTACCGTGGTAGTTACTTTCCCTCTTTACTTTCATAATAGTGAGATACACTCAAAGAAATAACTCATAGAATTTACCTAAAAAATATTTAGTAACAATTTCAACTCAATTTTTTGGAGTAAATTTTAATGCTGTAATCTTGAGTGCAACTTACTTATGAGAATCAAGTAAAATTGACCTTAACATATACATGAGCAGTCACATGTACTCAGAAAGATTGAGTAAATGTTAAATCTTACCGAATTATTTTCATGTTGGGATAACACTACTAATTTAATATTAATTAACTTCTATGTGTCTGCAATGTTTACAATTGCAACTATCAAACAACATTAATTTACATTTTTTAAAACCTTGAGCCGAGCGTGAGAATGAAAATGTGAACACAGCCTGGGTATACACAGCTACTCCCCCCCCTTAATTGATCCCCAAAACACAATTTAACGGCCAAAAGGCCACTCACTACGCCCGCAAAGGCTCATGGGAGCCAATTTTACCTGCTGGCTTGTCACAATATTTTAAGGGCTGCTTTGTTGTTTGAGACTTGGTTTACTACAAGTGTCAACGAAAATTATGACGAAATATCTTCGTCAACAAACATTTATCACGTGACAAAAACCAGACGAGACGCAACGAAAATGATGGTTATGTGACGATAACTTAATAAAATATATCATGTAATATCGTTGACGAATAA
>JBBPDH010023114.1:0-10699 GCA_037974565.1 Clupeocharax schoutedeni
TTTTGATCATTTGAAAATGCCAGCTGCTGTTATTTCATAATGAACAGATCAATAGAAATGAGAATTTGTTAATTTTTTAAAAACCATCCGATAAAAAATACCATTTTGATGTCCGACAGCGATGATGTGACCTTCAGTATACAATTATCCCTCTTAAAACCTGATATTGATGATGTGGGCTACCATTAAAAATGCAACTCTCTCAGTTTTGCAGTTTATTTAATCCTGTGGGTTCAGATCCCCACAGAAACTGAACAGCTGTAGAAATCGAGTAGTTTGGAAAACATTTCCCATGACAGTTCTGCATAGATGAAAAGACATCCAAAGACTAATTTTCTCTCCATTTAGACAAAAACACAGGCCCTACTTCAACAAAGGGCCCATTTATCCTCCGGATTCTTTTTCTTTCAGAGTCTGATGCAAATGGATGGGCAAATGTCATGTAAAAGTCAAGAAATTCAAGTTGCGTGTTCACAAATCAGGTCGAAGTAATTAGTCCAAGTTCAGCACTTTCTTTTCAGTTCATTCTCCACGTTTCTCTTCTGAAAAGAGACCCCCCCACCCCCCGGCCCCTTTCTTTGTGCTGAAGGCCATTATGAGTCTGTAATGTGTCTCAGCTTCTTCTTGAGCAGCTTTTCTCTCTCGGCGCCGCAGTAAAATGACCCGCTCTGGAACTCTTATGCAATTGCTATTATTTTTTTCCCCGCTGGCTGCAGGAGGATGGGAGGGGGGATGATGACTGTAATTATCTTGTCCTGAAGCGGACGAGTCAGCCAAACAACTGCCCACCACTCAGCCAAAAAAAACCAAACCTGAAAATCGCAACAAGCTTCTGGCACAGGATAGCAAGACCACAGTCTCTGTGCAGTGCTGTCTGACTTCTAGTCAAAAGTTGCATTAACGATTGTTTTATTCAAAAATAAAGTTGTAGATCAACTGGAAGATGATATGTTTCAATTGTCTGGTATTTACAAAACATGAAATGAAAAATAATATGCCATTTTTATCTTTAGTTGTCAGGTTTAAACCAAGAAAGACTCTGTGGATTTCAAAAAACAGATACAGAGCTCCATTTTTTTCAGTCACATCAACATTTTGTATTATGAGTAATATTAGATTTGCAATAGACTCGCATGCTTTTTTTTAAAATTAAACTACAGGCACCATACAAGTAACTGTTTCAATATTTTAAATGTGAAGTCAGACAGGCGCACACTGATCAGCTCAGTCAGCTACGAGTGTTTCTTCAAAAACGCTCAGCATATGATTATTATATGCTAATTATACCAACTATGATGCAATATATAACTATCCTCAACACAGGAAAAACTAAACACAGATTTGAAATCAGCATGAACAATACTACAAAAACACACATAAACGTATCTCTGATGATTTTGACCTGTTGACCTGTGTAAGAGATTTCTTTCCTTTTCAAATACATTTGTTCACACCTGCCTTTAATCTAATTAATGATCTAATCAAATGTGGACAGAACTCTGCGCAGGTGTGAATGGGGTCTGATGCGTCTTTGAGATGAAAAAATTAATATTACTCATGAGTTTAATGTACATAAACATTACAGAAATGAAGACTGGCCCATTTAAAATCACTGCCTACAGCAGTCTCTCCCATTCAAGCTGAGCCTGTATTGCTTTCGAATGAGGCAAACAAAATGAATGAGTTTACATATTTACGTGAGTGAAAGTGACAATCTGGTCATACGTGAACACACCACAGCACACAGTGTGAACAGCACGAAATTCAACCTCTGCATTTAACCCATTCACCAAGTGAAGCAGGGGCAGCTACGAACAGGGTACCTCAGAGGTGCCTAGCGGTCTTAGGAATCGAACCCACGTCTTCCTGATCACGGGCCGATTGCCCTAACCGCTAGGCCACCAACTGCCCCGTATTTCCATATATCACTCTTGAAGGCACAGAAAAGGCCTGATAATTTTAGTTAATCTACAATTAAACTGGTTTAATATAAATAAAAATAGCACAACTTTGTGAAGATGCATGTCGTGGGGGGTGATAAAATGATACAATATGTAATATACAGTAGAAGTATGTGTGTGTGTGTGTGTGTGTGTGTGTGTGTGTGTCTGTGTGCATGTTTGTGTATGTGTGTGTATTCCTAATGCCAGCAAAGCAGCGGTTGAACTGGGACTTTGCCATGTGGTATCCCATAGCTACGCCTAATCACCTCTTTAATTACACAGAGCACTGTTTGCTTTTGGCTTTCACAGACTTTTACATGGCTGAGGACGGTAATTAAATATCACTGTGATAGAGAGAGAGAGAGAGAGAGAGAGAGAGAGAGCAATGAAATGAAAAAAGAGGCAAAGTGGCCAAGTATTGGTCTGAACTTCCGGAAGAAGTTCCAGCTGGTTGAAGTCGAGTGCGGTAGAGGTTTGGATCATGCGACATGTGTGCGAGAGAGAGAGAGAGAGAGAGAGAGAGTGTGTGTGTGTGTGTGTGTGTGTGTGTGTGTGTGTGAGTGTTTCCTATTTTTTTCCCCAACAACTCTTCAAGCGTCTTCAGGCGACATGGAGCTTGAACATGCGGCTTGGTAACCAAGCAACAACATACCGACCCCGCACTAAAATTAGGGGAAGCGTGACGTCAGCAAGGCCAAAACAAAATCAGAAGAACATTAAAATGCGGTGGCATCACCAGGGGAGGGAAATCAGCGCTGACCACGGTTACATTCACTGAGGCTGAAGTCTTTCTTCATTCTGAAGCAAAAAATATTGGTCTGGTCAGATCTTCGTGTGATACAAACAGGATTGCCATTATTTTAGGTTAGGGGATTTGTGTAAATATGTTCCCAATTTTCTTCATTAATGGTGAGAACAAATGTTTTGACTTGAACCAGAGCCGCACCCGTGCTGTCGTGGCTCTGCTCGATGGCAGGGCCAAATGCAGGCCACAGCCGAGCTGACTGCATCACCGCTTTCTGATGACCTGAAATGTTGTAATTACGTGATGGAAAGAGGCCATCTTTTTTTACTGTTTGTGCAAAACAGTAGGATGGAGATGCAAACTAACAACTGGCAAGTCAACAAAGTACAAGCACTACTATCTGTTTGAGATAAAGAGATCAAATTGTAAGAAACGCAGAGGTGTATAAGGACATCAATAAAAAATTAACACGTTCATTTTGATAAATTAAACACAAAGAAAATGAACGCTGATAATCACATCACATGACCACATGTCCGGTTCTGGCCACAAGTGCTCTGTTAAATGAAGGAGGACACGAGAATGCTTGGCCCAATGAGTAGAAAATTTACGTTTACAAACGGACAGATGGAACAAGTGATAGGAGTACCATTCTCTGCAATTCATGCAATAAGAAGCTTTTGTATCATCGGACCTCAGGTCTAAAATATCACTTCAATGCAAAGCATTTAGGAGTGAACCCGGCAGTCTGAGTCAGCACAGCCTGGTCCCAGCGCCAGTGGCCTGCCACACTGAACCAGGCACTCAGACCCAAACTAAGCACGCCTACTTGTGACCCACTAACTGACTCCCTGACAAAATGGTCTCTGTTGCTGAGTTTATTTTGAGATGCCTTAAGAACATAATTTTAAAGAAAATGTTTTACTCTTAAACAAAACGGTAATAATTACCTTTGACAAATTTCTAGTAGTGTTTTACCATCCAACTGGTCTCATTGCGAGTGGAAAGTGTGGATTACAGCAATGTTTTTAAACTTTTTCTCATTATATAAGATTGATCACTAATCTGATCACTAATTGATCACTAATCAGTACCTCATGAAGCAGAATGCACGTGTCGAAATTTAACAGATACAGGTGCTGATTTAAATATAAGGACCAGTGGACTCTTATCATACTCTTATCAGTGTCAGTGCTTGGTTCAGAAAAGTCCACTACCTCTCTGTGGTCAGAAACAGACCAGTGATGAATGGTGTAAAGCAGAGGAAGTTAACAGCTGATGGACTATAACTGTAGCCCTACTATGAGACATATTTCTTATAAAATGGCAGGTGGGTGAAAAACACAAGGTAGGTGTTTCTAATAACATTTCAGGTCATTAACAGACCAGACTCAGAATGTCAAGCATAAGCTAGTACCTGATCATGTTTTACTGTGGATGTTTAGCTTATTTATTCTTTCTCATGCACAGTGTTTTGTGGACTGAATTAGAGTTAATTCGATAGAACTTCACACTTGCGTGCATGAAGGTTATTTTGTGAGAATGAGATAATAATTCCCAAATCTAATCATTGACATTTTACATAGAAAGTCTAGAATCGACATTTTGCTTTCCATTTATTCATCATTTTCATATATAAAATAATATTTGTAAATAATGTATTATTAGTTTTTATTTAGTTATTTATTTTACAGTACTATGCAAAAGTCTTGGGCACCTATGCAATTTGTTTAAAGTAGTGCTGGGCTGTTAACGTTGTAAGCTACGCAAGCTATGATGAATTTCACCTTGATATTTCAGTGACATGTCCGGTTCACGCACGTTTTAAACGTGTTTCGGTCTCTCCCCCGGACAGAGTGAGCTCGTTCACGCGCGTTTTAAACCTGTCTCGGTCTCTCTCTGTGGGGGTTTGGGGATTATCAGCGTTAACGGCAAGATTCAATGCAATTAATGGCATTTAAATTTTTTTACCTATGCCCACCTCTAGTTTAAAGGGAGTTTGATCAAGTGTAAAGTGTTTGATACATTTATGTTACATTTTCCACCTCACCATGGGCGATGGAACCATTACTGTCTCCAAGGCATGGAATGCAGGTGCATACGCAGACTGTTCGAACATTTCGAATATTATTTTATTAAAAAACCCAAAGCAACAGGCCTGTGGGCCAGAAACAAGGACTCAGAATCTAAACAAAAGGAGACTCACAACAAAAGCATGAATGATGGTAGACCGACGCTAAGGTCCATAAATAACCAACTGTAAGACAGAAAACTCGAATCCCTAAACCAATAACAACACAAATCTCATCTTCTCTGAGCACCCCAGCCAGCTGAAACTCATAATAAACAAACCCAAGGCTTACGGTGCTCATAATGTCAAAATAAAAGTCCAAACAAAAACCACAATCACAAAACCAGACATCCTCTAGTGGCTGCTGACCGGATGTTACAATTTCAGCACTTTTTATTTGAATTTATATACAGTAAACCCTGAGATTTGTATGATTTACATTCCAAGAGCACACACGAATGGTGAAAAAACATGAATTTGTGATGCGGTTAAAATTAACAAATGAATATTTTAATAGTCTAAACCCTAAATATGCCCACCTTAAAAAATTGTAAAGGTAAACCCATATCCGTACTGCACAGCAGCGTTTCTCAAATTTGTACCAGTCATATCAGAGTTTGGGCTGCATGGTCATAAAAGACCAAGCACAACCCAAGCCTGATCTGATTTTTGATTGGTACAGAAGCAAGGCTCTGCGGTCCGGCATGAGTCCTATTTTAAAATGTACTTGTTCTTCTTCTTTTTTCCTTACCTGAGTTGTGGTAATTACAGTTCCAGTAAGAAATTTTACTGCACATCCCATGCATGTGTACTCGCATATCACTGTGTATCAACAGCAGTGTATAATATTATTTGAGTTTATTCTTTTTAGGTTAGAGCTTTGTATGTCTAGTTATGTTAATGTGGAAAACAGTACTCATCTAAACAGATGTAAGCACTATTTTTGCAGGTACTGTATATTCTGCTCTTATAGTTTCCCATCCATAAGCAGCCGCAGCACCACCAGGGTTCAGACTCACAGTGAGTCAACTAAGGCAGCTGCACCACTTTGGTGGCTCAATTTTATATTTAATAATAATTAGTTACATAACAATTCAGACCTACATTCACATTTGATTTACATCCTGTATCGACAGGTTTGAGTCTGACTTCTGACTTGCTTCCGTGAAGCTATGAGTCAGAGGTGAGGAATATTAAACTACAGCCTATTTCTAGTTTTGAAAGTTTGACTGAACTTGGGTTTAAGTGAAGGAACCCAGCTGGGCACTCCAAGAAGTGATTTATTTTTGTGAGGATGTGAATGTTATTCCTGAGTTCGGTTTGTTTGAGATATCAGCAGATTATGACACTCTTCTGGGAGTTAAGCTGCAGATCAGGCATTGTTTAAAATTTTAAATGCAGTGAAAGCTCAGTACAGTAAAGCCTGAAGAGCTGAAAGTGACCTCAGAGCTGCTGCATGGAGGCTTTATAGTAAACTGCCCTTTGACCAAATTGAGGTTTGTGCAGAAAAAAGAAAGAAAGAGCTATTCTTGAGGTTAGAGTCAGCTTTGTTATGGACCTTCTGAGCATTTATCTTACTCTGTGTGTGTGTGTGTGTGTGTGTGTGTGTGTGTGTGTTTATGTGTTCGTTTTTGTACATTTCCTGGACCAAGAATTTGTAGTAAATCTAGGGTAAAATACACCAATAAAATCCAAAGCAACACAATATGTTTTTGGTTCCTGAGATAATTTTTTAAATTCTTTGTATGATAATGTAAGATTATATATATGTATGAATTATATATATATGTATTGTATGTCATATAAATGTATACAATTGATTAATATATATCACTTTCATATAATATACATATACACATATACATATATAGTTACATATGCATATGGGTATATGTACTGTATGTCCCTATGTTCTGATAAGGTCTAAAAACAAACTTTGTCTGTGGGTGTTTGTGTCTAGGCTGGTTATTGAGCGTCCTTGACTTACCCCAACGCTGCCTGAGGGACCTGAGATTGGGTCTTTCAAGCTGGTGCCCTTCTACTTCTTTCTCTCTCTCTTTCACTCTCTCTCACTCACTCACTCTCTCTTTCTCTCTCTCTCTCTCTCGCTCCCTCTCTCAGAAGTTAATCCCTTTCAATTTATCATGGACACAGCAGACCCTGTTCCTCCCTCCACGCCTCCAAGATGGAGAGAATCTCCCTGAAGACACAGGACACACAGATTAACCTAGAAAACGAGAGCATGGAGTCGATGGAAGGAGGATGGAAGAGCCATCCAGGAAAGAGAAAAAGGCATTCATCTGAAAATGGGAGATGAGCTTCTGCTGAGAAGTTATTTGGATTAGAAATGATGCGTGGAGTGTTTGAAGCTAAACCAACCAAATGCTGGATGATGCACAGCAGTATCTCGTGGCTCACCACTGGCGTGTAACATTTGATCATCCTAGGCGAATTATTCCAACACCCCAGATTCAGTTCAGTCACATTATTTTGGTGGTGGATGACATGAGATTTTGTTGACCAAGGGGGTTGAGGACATGTAAGATTTGGTTGCCATTCACAGTGCTCTGATTCAATGGCATAGATTACTGTCATTGGGCACTGTTAGACTTAAACTATTCAAGCTAAGGGTGTTGGGGGGCACCAGAGGGGCCAAATCATATTTGGGTGTGAGTGAAGGTTTTGTTGCCTTTTCTAAATTGCCATCTTGGGCAACAGCCTGGTTCTCCAATATGGACAGGCCAGCCCTGATCAGATGGACCCAACAAACCATTTTATCTTTTATAATAATCTATTTTACTGTACCTTTCACATATTCAAAGTTTTAAACAACCAGAAAACCTGGAAAAGCTGTTTCCTGCCATTTTATTGACAAAGAGAGAACTCTCGTTGAAACATTACAGGCTAGCTACTGTAACACAACTAATTAAAACATAGCTCCTGTGTCACATACATCGCATATTTTCCATATTTACAGTCAGTAAAAGGAAAAAAATGACACAATATGTTGTCTCTAAGCACAATGACTAAGTCACTAGCAGCATAGACACACAGGGGTGTAGCTTTTAGCTTTTCACTAAAATAACCAGTGTAAAATCTGCTAAAGCCTACAAATCCAGTGGTTATCTTTAAAAACATGTATTACATGAAAGAGTATATGCAATCAGACATAAAAGTCTAACCACTCTTGAAAACATTTCTCTCTGTGTTTCTCACATTTTTGGAAACTTTTATTTTGAAAAATATACATATTCTGTTGAATCACACAATAACCAGGACTATTCTATACAACCTGCACTTTAAACTTGCAAGGAAACTAGCATTTCTTTTGGAAATCAAAAATATTGGTTGATCCACACATCACTCAAAACCAAATGTTTCTTAAAAACGACTCCTTTCTTTTTTTAAGGAAATATTATTAGTGGTGACAGAATGGATTTATTTCATAAAATCCAAAATATTCATTCATGTTTCTCCCAGGCCCTTGGTGAGTGTTCGGAGAGCCAGTGCATTAAGGATCTGAGTCACTGAGCTGCTTTGCGAATGTCCCCCTGCGACTCTCTACGCCACCATGCCGAGAGAACACAGTCTGACAGGGTTTGGCAGTTGAGGCTGGAGTGGGACACCAAGGAAGCACTGCCAAGCACTGCCAAATGCCGTCATAAAACTTTAGAGCGGGAATGACACCATGAGTGGCTAAATATATAGAACCTAGTATATAAAGTCTATATTTTTCCACACTTTCAATATTTGGGTGTGAGTGAAGGTTTTGTTGCGTTTTCTAAATTGCCATCTTGGGCAACAGCCTGGTTCTCCAATATGGACAGGCCAGCCATTTCATTTTTTAAAATAATTTATTTTACTGTACCTTTCATATATTCAAAGTTTTAAACAACCAGAAAATGACAACATGAATGGCTAAATATATAGAACCTAGTATATAACGTCTATATTTTCCCACAGTGGTGATATGTATACATCTAGCATTGTTAATATTTGTACATATACACACACCATCTCAAACACTTTCGGGTTAGGTTTGAGTGGTTGGTGATTCAGAATTAATAGCATCTGACCATACTGTCACATGCCAAATGCAATCAAATTCTCACAACAATGTTACCAGACTAGAGGTTGTTGCTGTGACACAGAAGGGGCAACCTCTCCTGTTAAAACTTTTGATTTCAGAAGAAACACCAGATCCCAACCCTACAGCCCTAAGAAGAATAACTAATGTAGACTGTTCAGCTGGATTGAGTGCAGATAAAATATTTCAAATCCAGAAGCTTTAAAAGCCTTTATTGCAGGTGAGGGCAGGGACACTGATTTCTTCATTTCTTTTGACTGTTTATTTTTGCATATTTTAAGAGCTGAACTTCAGAGGAGCACATTTTGTGCTTTAAGGCAAATACAGAAACTTCTGATCAGTTGGCTCCTCGGAACAGCATGTTAAACATTCATGAGAAGGTCTTCTTTACAGTCACTAGAGATTTTGGGAGCTTTAACATCACAACGCAAATATGGAAAGTATCTGAAATGTGCAGAAATCTCATGGCTTGTTGCACCATGAAATCAAAGTATGTGCATGAATTTTACAGTGTGTAGGGGCTCTGAAGGTAAAGTCAGTGTGACAGAGGATTGCTGAACGAAAACCCGACAGAACATAGTACACCACAAACATAAACAAACTTCTACCTCACTGAAGTAACCCCTATAAACCTGCATTTATTATCCAGTAGTTATTACTTCGTAATCACAAATGGGGTGATCACTACAGATTACATTTATTACCAACTCACCAACCGAACTCTCCTTTTGTGCCTAAATACACACACAATTGAAAGTTTTAAATATTACTTATAGTTTACATTCTAAACTACACTCATTAAACTCAAGGTACTGTATATCCTGTATATCTGTGTGAATCTGGAGAAATACCAGTTTGCCATCAAAACTACAAAAATACTGCAATACATTCATAAGCTGTTTGAAAAGTGCGCTTGTTCAATTATGTAAGGCATTATGTAGTGAATTAGCCATTTTGTAGTGTTGACAGTTGTCAACAGTCAGTTTCACCCACTAGTTAGTGCACTACAAAATCGATGCGTGACATGCGAAAATCTAGTGTCCAGACATTGTACACTACATGAATACACATGTACCATCATGCACTGTGGGTTTCCCTAACTGTTTTGAACTAACTAGCCAAACTTAGGAGAGGAGTAGGTGTCAACAATCTCTGGAAAGTTTTCAAACTGGAAATCACTTACAGTAGGTAGGACACTAACATTAGCTGCTAGGTACTATCACAGTATTTACCATTGGCATTTGATTACATCTGATGATCAAAATATGTCTCAGCCTGATAGCATTATGTCTTCTCCTCTGTCTCAGCAGCAGTATCTTGACATGTTTTATCAAAAAAAATCACGGTGAGGACGAGAACGAACAGGTTAGTATGCCCAGTTGTTGCATGGAGGAAGAGCTCTGAACGTGAGAGACACAAGAGAGCCGGTAAGCAACACGTTTTAATCTTAGAACACTCCTAAGGGAGTTAGAGTCCACACCAAATGAACCCGCATTCTGAACACGCACACAGACATAAAGACTCAGAGAGTCAGTACTCATGGTACCAGAGATCAGAGTCTTTTTCTGCAGCTCAGAGCGTCTTTTCAAGTTGAAAAATGTTCAACTTTCTGGAAAAAACGCCCTACGTCAACCAATGACAAGTGAGTACCGAGACCTGTCGTTTCCATAACAACAGGAACAGCAAGAAAAAATGGAGATGGAGAATTTTGTCTGCGTTTTTGCAATCGATGGTGCAATGATTTGTAGAAGGTCTTCAGGCTGACTTTTGTGTCTAAAATACAGTTGCAAGAAAAAGTATGTGAACCCTTTGGAATTATACAGATTTCTGCACAGATAGGTCATAAAATGTGA
>JBBPDH010023153.1:0-10698 GCA_037974565.1 Clupeocharax schoutedeni
TTTTACTTATATTTTGTAATAAACTGAAAACTCACCGTAAACATTCAGCTTATAGACTTCTTTCTTTGTTTCCTTAGCGTTGTTTACAGTATAAACACCTGAATCACTGGTCCTTAGCTGTGAGACGGTGAAAAACCCGTTCTGACTGTTCCAGTGGAGACGATTCTCAAAGACCCAGTAAGACTGTGTCTGATTATTCAACACCTGTCCGATGATGTTCTCTTCATAAATTAAAGATCCAGATACAGGCACTCCAGTAGGGAAAGTAACAGACTCCCCTGCAACTCTGGTCAGTACTTTCTGAGCTGAAGTGTTGAATACTGCCACAGAGCTGAAGATTTCTAAACCCAAACATAATCAGAATATTAGAGTCAGAACTGGAGACCTCAAATTAAATATATTTAAAAGTGTATTATGACACCAAATATATCACACATAACTGCAGATAAAATAGTATTGAGTATTTAAGTCAACTAAGTAGTTTAAAGACATGGTTTCACCCTTGATCAAATAAGACTTCATCAGAGTCATTTCATTCACACATTTATTTCATTTTGTAAAGCTGCTTTGTGACAATGACTGTTGTTAAAAGCGCTATATAAATATAATTGAATTGAATTGAATTGACTTTTGACAGTTTAAAATGCAATAATTTTATTGCACATACAGTGCTGTGAAAAAGTATTTGCCCCCTTTCTGATTTCTTTTTGTTTGCATATTTGCCATACTTAAATGTTTCAGATTATCTAACAAATGTAAATTTGACACAGATAACCCAAGTAAACACAAAATGTTTTTTTTAAGCAGCGATTCTATTTATTAAGGAAAAATTATCCAAACCTACATGACCCTATGTGAAAAAGTAATTGTCCTCTAAACCTAATAACTGGTTGTGCCATCTTTAGCAGTAAGAACTGCAATTAAGTGTTTGCAGTAACTGGCAGTGAGTCTTCTTTGGAGAATTGTTATTATTCAGCCATATTGGAGGGCTTCTGAGCGTGATCCGCTTTCTTAAGGTCATGCAAACACATCTCAATTGGATTTACGGTAAGTCCGGACATTGACTAGTCCACTCCAAAACCTTCATTTTGTTTTTTTAACCAATTCAGAGGTGGATGTGCTGGTGTGTTTTGGATCACTGTCCTGTTGCAGAAGTGCGCTTCAGCTTGAGGTTAGGAACCGATGATAAGACATTCTCCTACAGGACTTTTTGCAGAGAGCAGAATTCTGGTTCCATCGAATACAGCCAGTTGTCCTGAAGCAGCAAAGCAACATATGTAACGGGATGCACACCTCCCAAAAAGTTCAGCTTTTGATTCATCAGTACAATGATCCCTCAAGATTTGGGGAACATCCAGATGTTTTTTGGCAGAAGTGAGACGAGCCTTGATGTTATTTTTGATCAGCGGTGGTTTACGCCTGAAACTCTGCCATGCATGACATTTCATCACTTTTTTATGGTTGAGTCATATCTGAGGTTAAAGAGGCCTGCTGTTCTTTAGATGTTAGCTGTGACCTCTTGTTTTGTCCATTTGTGAATAATGGCCCTCGCCATGATTAGCTGGAGTCCCAAAGCTTTAGAAATGGCTTTGTAATAGATGTCAGTTACTTTGTATCTTATCTGTTCCTGGAATTCTTTAGATCACGGCATGATGTTTTCCTTTTCTGAGATCTTTTACTTAAGTGATCTCTTGATTCAGCAGGTCTGGCAGTAATCATGTCTTGGTCTGGCTACTGGAATTGCACTCAGCTTTCCAAACAATGTGAAGTTACTTCACGATTTTACAAGAGGGCAATTACTTATCCACATAGGGCCATGTATTAACACGTTAATTTCGACAGAGTAATTAAGAAAAAATAACGCTGATGAATCGCACCACGTAACTTCAACTTGGTCCAATGTATCAGTCCCGATCTGTGCTGGCTGCCTGATTGGTTCTATGCATGTGTTCCCATTCGCACTCAGAAAGCCATCATTTCTAGTCCCAAACATAAAGTGTCATGTATAAATACTGTATACATATGTATTTATAAATTGTGGTTATGCAATATATGTATGTATATGTATATAGCATCACTGTATTTAAACAGTTAAATATATAACTTTTTATATGTACAGATGTCATTTATTTTTATATATACAGTGTAAGACGGCCTTTAAACAAAAATATACATAGAGGGTGGAGGCCAAATATTTATAGTTTATCATATTGTTAATTTATACACTTGTGCTTGCTCACATACTAATACACTTGTGCTTGGCCAATAAACGCAATTCTGTTTTTGATTTATGTTTATTTAGTTTAGGTTCTCTGTGTGTGTGTAAAAATTATTTGTTTTTATACACACACACACACACACAAACATATTCATATTAAACATAAATATATATATATATATATAGCCTGTCCACTTTTCTTTTAAAGGAGCATTAGTTTTTCCTTTCTATTCTTTTCTATTTTTTTAAGGAATGTATCTTCAGCCAATGTACTGCTTTTAAACAAATACTTTTTTGTTTGCATCAAAACCAGCTAAATCCATAGATTTTTTTTTTTTGCAAAAACTTCTACATCCACACAGACATAGGTGTTGCTAAATCACCAAAGATGATAAAGTAAAAATAAAGTAAAGTAAAGGGTCCCTCAGAGTTAAGCGTGAACACATCACAGCACAACACACTGTGAACAGAGTGAAATTCTTTCTTTTTTATTTTAAGCCATTCACCAAGTGAAACGGGGGGGCTCAGGTAGTGGTGTGTGAGGACAATACCTTGTTCAAGGGCACCTCAGTGGTACCACTGGCAGTCCCAGAACTTTATGATCACACTGGCAACTCCCTAATCACTGGGCCACCAGTTGCTCAACATTAAATTACAGATTTACTCTACAGCCAAAATTTGTAATTTGACTTAATATCAGTAGTATTACATCTGTTATACAGAATCAATCAGTCCAGACCCAATCAGTTTCTCAATAAATATTTCAGCTGTGAAATGATTTGTGTCATTCCATTTACTTAAGAACCATTAAATGATCTCTGTTATAAGATGTCAGTAGTTTGCACTCACAAATAAACCTGCATGATTCTTTATTCTTTTTTATAAGGTCCTTAGAATTTTATTTGGAAACAACGACATGTAAATCAGGAAAGATTTTCTTTAAACAAAGTGCACCTTTCCACCGACCCCTCGAAAAACATCATTAGCTGAAAATAGTTCACCTCAGACAAAAGAAATTGGACATCGGGCGAGGTTAGCGGTTTTCGGGTCGTTGGAAAGAGTGTGAGATATAAATAAATAATTACATGAAATGAACATGTTTACGAGTTATGACTCACGAGTCACAGCACCAGAGTCAAGTCTCGAGTCGTTGAGGGTAGGTCTAAAGTCAAGTCTTCGTTGAGTCTCAGACCCGAGTCCCCATCTATGCCAAACTGTCACTTAAACATTTCTAAATACAAGCAAAGTGACCAATTTTTCTGTATTCTCTTCCTTCAATTCCCGTTTTGCCAAATGTGTGCATGAAAGGTGAAACGAGAGATAAAAGCACTAAACATACACTGAGTAAATACACTGCTATTGATGTTCCTTGCTTTTAAAGGATGCGTTTGTATAAACCTCTTTTTACTCACCCCATAGACAGAAGAAAAGCAGAGTCTGTCCTTTGACTTTAATGCATGTCCTCATTGTTATTTAGTTTTAATGACTTTATTGTGTATAAAACATGCGCAGAGTGAAATCAGGAAGCTTCATTTATGCAGAGGTCTGCTTTAGGGTGGTCCTAAAGCTCTTCCTGTACACCAGCTGTGAAAGAAGATTGTGGTTTTCTTTTTTTAAGAATTTTCTTGCACCATGTTGCCACTTTTGTTTGGAAGAAATCAAAACAGATGTTTTGTTTCCATTTCCTTTTCTTTATGAAACTATATGTACATCATATAATTATGAAATAATAAGATGATGGCTTACAAATCCACTCTTGCAGTTCCAAAAGTTGTTGGATTATGTTTCTCTGTGTGTGGCATAGTGATCGGCGAATAATAACATATAATTGCCCTGCCCTCCTGAATCAGAATCAAAAAACTTTATTGATCTCGGAGGAAATTGCTTATGCAATGACTGTTAAGATACACAGAGACACAAAGTCAAGTTCACAATAATGTCAAGTCTAATTTAGATCTAAATAAAAAACCTGTAGAAAAGTAAAAAAACTTACACTATACTATATACAAAAATGCTTTGTATTAATAGTGTATATATAACACAGCTGAGTGAAAAACTACCAAACCAAATGGTAGTTAGGAGTACGCTTTTGCACTTATTAAAGAATCAGAAGTAATATGAAGTAATGAAAAAGTGATATTAATCTAAGTAGTAATATTGCACATGAAGACTATTGCGTGTAAGATATTGCAAGTAATTAAGTAATTTAACTCATTTAGTAAACTGATATTGCACATAATATTTTAACACTCGATTAGGACAGTATTGCACACGGTAGACATCACAGCAAAAATGATGCACATAGTCCTTCACATAATGATAGTTAATTAAGCCGTATATCTACCGTTTTTTTATTCATGTGTGCATGTTTAAAGCATCACTATCTAAAGTTCCTGTTAAGTTTGCACACCAGTTGGTTTTCAAAGTTGGTAAAGCTCATCACATTGCAGTACAGCAGTCCATCACAGCTGAAGAGACGATCACAGGCAGCTGAGGCAATGTTCAGTTTGAAAGTTTTTTGATATGCGGAAATGAGTTCAGCAGACCCCTCTCATTTGAGACACAGATAAGGTAGTCATCCAGTTCACCTGTACCTTGTGAATGTCTGGACTTAACTGAGGAGAAGAAATTATCTTCGTCTGAGGAATGTTGCCTTATTTGCTCCTCCTCTACCTCTGCCATCTGGTCAAGGTGTTGCCTCATACGGATCAGACCTGTTGAGAGACAAGCACACAACAATGCACATTTCTGACAAATGAGCATTGATTAAAGTAGAAACAACAAGATGTGATGCAGGATAATGTGGCTGTCATTATCCTGGTGGTGGCGTAGTGGGTAGGATACTTGTCTCTAGACCAAGAGGTCATGGGTTCAAATCCTACCTTCAGCACACCACCACTGGGTCCCTGAGCAAGATCCTTAACCCCAAGTTGCTCCAGGGAGACTGTCCCCTGTACTTAGGGAATGGAAGACGCTTTGGATAAAAACTGTCTGATAAATGAAATGGATATTTGATAGCAGTATTTGACCTCAAGTGAATTGATGAAAGTGTGTTAAAGATAAATAAAGTTAAAGCATAAAATAAACAAATAATTTAATAATAATTTCAGTTGCTATTCACATATTCCTGATCACAGCTGTCTAAAAGGGACACCAGTCTTTACTGCTGTCATCTTATGATCTGCTAACAAAATATGTGAAATGAAACTGTGCTTACATCATGGCACACATCCTGTTTAGCCTCCTTTACCCACAAGAGAGAGAAACAGGCCCAGCATCACATGATATCTCCAGAATAACCTGACTGACAGAGACCTGCTGGCTCCCATTCGTATGTAACACTCATCAGGATGATGGAGGAGATTGAGAAGGATCCAGATTCTGAGGGCATCTACATGAACGTAGATGACATTGAAAAAAAAGACAATGAAAGTGGAGTCTACCAGAACTCAGTGCAAAAAGCAGGTAAACATGACTTTTATAAAGTAGTTTAACATTCATTCACTCTCTGAATTCCTAATCCTTAACCAGGGTTCCAGAGGGTGCAATTTAATATAAATTAACTAAAAGAGATTTTATTCTGAATCATTATGTACAGTGATTACACATAAGAAATGAAAGATGCACTTTTCTTTTCAAGGGGTTGTATGTAATTGATTTTTATAATCAAAAGTCTCAAATCAGTGCATTATGGAACATACTTTCAACTTCAAATAATTAAAATGATCTTGAATAATTTCAAGTACCTTTAAAACTGCTGTCAGTTTCTTATGAATTCTTCAAAAGATGTTCAAGATTTCTCTTGTGAAAAAGACAATAGTGATGGTAGGAGGACACAGAAGCAGGAGTACTGGAAGAACACAAATAGTTTTAATCCTAAAGTAAGTGTAAACAGTAAACAGTTTCTTCGACAACACAAAGACAACTTGAAACAAAGAACGGTCGTTTAACTCAAACTCTGAAGGTCTCTCACTAGCTCTGGACTTGGGGCAGAGGGTAACTCTCAGTCTAGGACATGAAGACGTTGCTCCTTAGCTGAGGTCAACCCGATGCATTTTACTTCTATCCAGGAGTTAATAGGAAATCATGAAGGGCGTGGCTTCGCAACGTACTACAGCCACAAAGAGGACAATTCCGCCCTGCTGAGCTTGAAGAACGAGAGAGAGAGTACGAGAGTGAGAGACCGAGCGCAATAATCAGAATTCACTGGGCAAGACCTGCAAGGGAAGAGTGGTCAGTAAGAGAGTGAGACTAAAAGCCCCAAGAATCTTCCCAACAGAGCAGACAGACAGCACAGACAAGGATAGATATGAGGAAAATCGCACACCAAACTGCTGGAATGGCTGGGTTTACCCACTGGTCTTCATTTTAAACTACATTTGAGAAATGTAGTTTTTAGTGTTTTCTTTCATATTATGTCATTTATTCATTTTTGGCCAAGCAAGCAATATTTTATCTACTTTTTTATCTACATTTTTATATACTTATTTGCTATTTTTACTACATAAAGGTTTTAATGAAACCTCCCCGATTGGGAACTAGGAATATTATATAAAATTACCCGCTCAGCCAAAATTGGATAAATGACATAATCTGGTGAAAACACAAAAAACAGCAAAAAAAATAACAGGGAATTTAAAAATCTAGTTTTTAAATTTAGTCATGGGTTTCAATTGGCCAAAAGTGGCCACAAGGGAGTCAAATGTAACAGTTTATGTATAGAGCATATTATTGATATATTTAATGAGTTGAAGTTAATAATCTGAAAAAACTTCAGACCCTTAAGAACTTTAATTCCAAAGGCATTAACACTAAAATGAAAAAAAAAAAAAAAAAGAGACCAAACAGACCAATAGGAAGACACCACTAATCTTTCTTAACAGGAGAGTAAACTCAAATTGATTAACACAGGAGTACAGACCGCTGAACTAATCTGCGGGCGTCAAATTTGTGCAGGTGGGTCGCTAGAGGCCACCCTGAACATAAACAAACAAGCATGAATGTGGGGTGTACAAGAAGTCTAGTATGAGCTAGCTCAAACTGGTGTAATGGTGTGTGTCTCCAAATCTAAGATTAAAGGAGAAGCCAGAAACATTTAAAATTTAGATAATAGATAATATATACATAGTGATGAAAAGAAAATAACAATAAGATGATTTAAAAGAATCTTTTTTTTTTTTTCAAAATGCGGCATTGCTCTGCATTCTAGCAGAAGCTACATTGAAAAACAGTGAGGAACATAAGCGTTTGAACGCCCTGCAGTTTTGCAACTTCTCCCACTTAAAATCATGAAGGGGTCTGATATTCACACTGTAGGTCCATTCCCACTGTGAGAGACAGAATATTAAAAAAATCAGGAAATCACATTGTATTTGTAAAGAATTTATTTGTATTGCACTGCTGCTGAAAATCAGTGTTAATATTTGGTACAGAACTCTTTGCTTGCAATTACAGAAATCAAACGGTTTCCCTAGTTCTTGACCAGGTTTGCACTGCAACAGGGATTTTGGCGACTCCTCCACACAGATCTCCTCTAGATCTGTCAGGTTCCGGGGCTGGCTCTGAGCAACACAGAGTTTCAGCTCCTCCAAAGATTTTCAATTGGTTTTATGTCTGGAGACCGGCTAGGCCACACCAAAACCTTGATATGCTTCTTACGGAGCCACTCCTTGGTTTTCCTTGGAGTGCTTCGTGTCACGACCCATTTTCAGAGCTCTGGCTGAGGGAAGGAGGTTGTTGCTCAAAATCAACAGTGATCTTGAAACTGTGGCCCCAGCTCTCTTCATGTCATTGACCAGCTCCTCCCAAGTAGTTCTGGGCTGACTCCTCACCTTTCTGATCATCAGTGATACCCACAAGGTGAGATCTTGCATAGAGCCCCAGTCTGAGGGAGACTGACAGTCGTCTTTAGTCTCTTCCATTTTCTGACTATTGCTCCAACAGTTGATCTGTTTTCACCAAGCGTCTTGGCAATTGCCCCATAGCCCTTTCAAGCCTTGTGGAGGTCCACAATTTTGTCTCTGGTGTCTTTGGACAGCTCTTTGGTCTTGCCCATGGAAGTAGTTGGAGTCTTACTGAGTATGGGGTGGACAGGTAGCTTTAAAGAGGATGTTCAAATATTTATGTTCCTCACTGTATTAGCAGTAGAGTAAGTCTAACCATGTTACTATCATGACCCTTGCAGGTTCTGAGGCTGCTCCTGCCAAGGACCAGGTGTGCTCTAGTAGTCCATCTGCTGTGTGTTTGGGGCTACTGTGTGTTCTCCTGCTGGCTGTTATCACGGGCCTAAGTATAAAACATAATGGAGAGAGAGAGAAGTTATGGAGCAGTTATAATGAGCTACAGAGCCAGTATGATAGTATATCAGGCACTATAAAAAACCTGACTTTAGAGAAAAACAATTCAAAGACCAGCTATGAAAACCTGAAATTGGAAAGAGATGCATATCAGAGACAGTTCACAGAAATAGGTAAGTTCTACCTTATAACAGACATGAATTTACCAACTGTGAGCTCCAAAGCAGAAGCTGTTTGTGACAGCATGACCATTTTTCCTTTCCACGTGTAGCTTGCCCTGGTGGGTGGACAAGGTTCATGACCAGCTGTTACTACATTTCTTCTATGTCTAACACCTGGGATCAGAGCAGGCAGGACTGCAGGAGAATGAAAGCAGACCTGGTTATTATCAACAGCAGTGAAGAACAGGTGAGAGATGAATAAAGAAAAGCCCAACACTTACAGAAATTACTCATGTAGGCGATTCACTTGTGGACAATTCAAGGCAATTCTTGTTTTTCCATCAGAAATTTGTTTCTGGATTAGGGAAGCACCTGTGGATTGGTCTGACCGACCATGACATGGAGGGCTCTTGGAAATGGGTGGATGGCACATCCCTTGTCTCTGGGTATGGAACAATTGGAGTTTGTTCTTGCTATAAAACTAGTCTATTCTTGGTTAAGTGATTTTATCATGGCTAAGATTATTATTTGGTGATAGAATCACTGTAACTCATAGTCTAAAATGTATAATTGCATTTATAAACTTGTAGACAGCAAAATAAATGATGGAACCCATGAAAATTCTGAAAATAAATGTTTGTGATAAACTATTCTTCGATCAAGTTCTCGGTTAAATGCACAACTACATACATAGTATCCTGCAGTCATTTAATTAACTTTTTAATAATTTGTCTTATAATTATGAGCATAGCACAACACAGCAATGTTTAATGCAGAAACTGTCTCTTTATAAGTGCTTTAAGCTTTACCACAGCAATGTCAGTGTGAGTTTTACTTCATTTTTCCCACAGTGGCACATTTTCCCCACAGACTGGCTCCATACCCTCGTACAAATGGCCCTACATTTGAATAAAAGCAGAGTTTGCATCCAATCAGAGTATCATCCAATCAAATCTCTTACTTTTTAAACATATCATTGACATGTTTAAAAAGTATGAGATTTATGACTGTGGGGGACCACCTGGGTCTCTCCCCCCTCACCCCTATCACCAGCCAAGGTTTGGCTTTTGTAACACAATCTTTTGTAGACACCATGTCTACTCTGCAAGAAAGAGTTCATTTAACACATAGATATGGTAATCCGCCAGTAACTCCAGACATTTACATGTTCATTTAAAAAAAATAAAAAATTTCCCTGACTTACGTTCCTCTCTAGGGCTTATGTATTGCTGGGTAGTTAGCTAGTTATTATTTGGACAGATGTATAGATGCTCTGACTGCAGTATCTTGGTTAAAGAAACAGTCATGGAATTCTTAAGCACTGATGTACGTCGCTCTGGATAAGAGCGTCAGCTAAATGTCATGAATGTAAATGTAAATGTAAATCATTTGTATAACAAATAGCCATGGTTTAGCCTGTTAGCTATGTTTTAGCATGTTTATGGAGTATTTTATAACAGCTTTGAACCGGGCTCAGTCAATGAGACTGTACCAACTACCCGTTACTACCCATTTTATAATTAAAGTTAAAGGGTCCATGTGTTTTTGCATTAACTACTGTGGATTGAGCTGGCGGATACATGTATGTTGTGGTGTTTTATTACACCACAAAATCAGTGAATTTGCATGGACTTGGGATTGGACAGTGTATTTTGGGACTTTAAAAGTGTTTACATACATGAAATGCTCTTATCTTAAAATAGCAAGACAATTTGGTTTTCCATTATATTAGCCCTTTAACAACCACTTATTAAACAAATAAGCAGTGTTGGGCACATTATTTAAAAAAAGTAGTTATTTATAGTTACTAGTTACTTCTCCCAAAAAGTAACTGTGTTAGTAACTGAGTTACAGCATTATAAAAGTAACTATTTACCAGGGAAAGTAACTTATTTGAACGTTTTTTAAAAATGTAATGCATATGTCAAATATGTGGATCTCCCTCACCCCTTTGATGGAAATTTAGCTTTATGTTCAATTATTTGTAATAACACTGACTATTAAATATGTGTAATTAATGAAA
>JBBPDH010023163.1:0-10697 GCA_037974565.1 Clupeocharax schoutedeni
TAGTCTCGCGTAGCCAGACCTTCAGACTGACGGCTGAAGGTCTGGAATTTATAGCAGCTTTCTTTGGCCAAGGCCCGGCCGTAAGGCCGTTTGTCAAACAATCAATCACAGTTTGTTTTGTTCAGCGTCACGTTTCGGGGTGTTTGGGGAAAATCAAAGAAGGAGAAGAAAACCAGCAGTAAGTCATTGATCTGTTGGTGCAGGTATAACAACAATGGCGCCCGGATAACCACATCTGATCAAAACACAGAGTAAATCAGTAGATCACACGTCTGTGATGACACGTCTGTGCTTTGTTTCCCGGCAGACCGAAAATAAACACCACACTCGCGTCCCCCGGAAATCCAATAAAATTCAATCAATCAGAGACGACTTTGAGATTTCTGAAGTGTTTCCAGTTAAGTGTAGCATATAAATCAGACACATCAGTCTGAAGTATATACATCAGTTTAGCCAACATTCCGTGGGCGTGACGTCTGAGGCTGAGACTAGGGTTTTGTGGACACGTCTGAATGAAGCTTGCGACAATGTCTGTGCGAGTTTCTAACACTTACTTCCACCTTTTATACCTGATATTATTTGATGCTTTCTTGTTTGTTTACATTTGTATATTTGTTGACCTAATATTTCTCTACTTGATTACTGTTTTCTTTCAATGTCCGTTTGTGTTATCTTATCTTTGCTACATGCACTGTAAAGTGTCCTTGAGTTTGAAGGCGCTATATCAATAAAAATTATTATTATTATTATTGTTGTTGTTGTTATTATTGTTATTTTTTATTATTGTTGTTATTGTTGTTGTTGTTGTTATTGTTATTATGATTGTTATTATTATTATTATTGTTAATGTTATTATTATTATATTTACTCTAATGTTTATTATGTTTTTTCTGGCAGAAAGTCCCTCTCTGTATTTAAACGGTCTGCACAGGAGTCTAAGACTTAATGTAAGTTAATGTAAAAATTATTAACATTCACCTTCAGTAACTAAAGAAGCAAACTTCAGATGTCAAACCTGTTGTACTGCTGTACTATGTGTGATGTATGAGGTAAGGGGGGGCGTTGTGCAAATTGAAGTTCTTGCCAAACTTTCCCTTCAAACTGTAACATGTCTCTGACGCCGCGTCCCCGTCCCTGCCGCCGTCTGCCGGCCATTTTTGTTTAAAGTGCCGTGGAGCTCGACTTGCCAGGCCCATGATGCAATGTGGACTCTATGTCTATTTTTAAAAGAGGGGGCTTGGTGAGGAGCTCTGTGGAAACGCTGTGTCTCTGGCTCCTTCTCTCGGGACGGAGGCTCTGCCCCTTCACGTCCAGACGAGTCAATGTTTGACTGTGCTGCGCTATTTGTGTCACAACGAACTATCAGAGACAGCTCAGCCTCAGTGTCCGCCGACCTACCTGGAGCTCCAGTGTGGCTTAGAGCATGTGTGTGTGTGTGTGTGTGTGTGTGTGTGTGTGTGTGATATGTGGTGTCTTATGTAACACCAAAACCAGCTTAACACTAAATTCAGATTACCTCTCTCTCTCTCTCTCTCTCTCTCTCTCTTTCTCTCACTCTGTCTCTCTCCTTTCACTCCATCCATCTTTCTCACATCCTCACTCTCCCTCTGTCTCTTTCTCTCGCTCTCTCTCATCTGTCTGCCTGTTTCTCCTCTCACTCCCTCTGTCTTTCTTACATGCTCTCTCTCTCCGCTCACACCCTCCATCTTTCTCACATCCTCTCTCTCTCTTTTCTCGCTCCATTTCTCTTGCTCACTCACCTGGCTTTACCCCCTCTCCCTTCTTTTCTCCCTCTCGCACTCACTCCCTCTATCTCTCTCTCCTTTCTTGCTCCACTTCTTTTCCTCACTCATCTCTCTCCATCCCTCTTTTTTGTTCAACCTTTTATTCATTCGCTCACTTCCTCACCTTTACATCCTCTATGCCTTTCTCTTTCTCTTTCTCTCTCCCTCACATCCTCTCTCTCTTTTTCTCTCGCTTCATTTTTCTTCCTCATTCATCTTGTTCTCTTCTTCCTCTTTCTTCTCTTTTTTCTCTCTCTCGCTCACTCCCTCTCTCTCTCTCTCTCTTCTTGCTCCATTTCTCTTCCTCACTCATCTTGTTCTCTTCCTCTCATTCTCTTTCCTCTCTTTCTTTCTCCCTCTCTCACTCACCCTTTCTATCATTTTCATGTCCTCTCTTTCTCTGTTTCTTCTTGCTCCATTACTCTTCCTCTCTCTTTGGTCTTTTTTCCTCTCTATCTCACTCTTTGTCTTTCTCACATCCTCTCTCTTCTCACTTCATTTCTCATCCTCACTCGTGTTGCTCTGTCCCTTTTTCTCTTTTAATTTCCACTTGGACTCTTACGCTCTCTTACTGTTTCCCTCTCAAATCCTTTATTTCTTTATTTTTCCTCTCTGTAGCTCTCTCCTCACTTTTATCTCAGTCACTCCCTCTGTTTTTCCATCAGTCTCTCACTGAATCCCATGTTAGTCCAACAGGATCTCTCCATAGTGTGTGTGTGTGTGCGTGTGTGTGTGCGTGTGTGAATGAGAGAGAGAGTGACTGACAGCATCTCTTTGAGCCGGTAGCAGCCAGCAGGTCTCTGTGAGAGGTGAACTAAAGTGCTGAGAAATGGAGAGTGACAGCAGATCATCGTCTCTGTCTCCCCATGTAGCCTCTGACCCAAACAAATATATAGGGATGAATAAATGAATGAGGGTCTCGCTGTATTAACAGTAGGACTGTCAAGCAATTAAGAAAATAATGTATTTTTTATAAATATTGACAGATGAGTGAATTAATTTCAAGTTCATGGGTGTCAAGCTCCGGTCCTACTCATGTCACTACTGTAATAGTATTATTGTGCAATATCACTATATATGTCACTTTTAGATGCAATAATGGAGTCAGTAGAGAGAACGACTCTAAACCACTGTTTCCAGTTTAGCAATCATTTTATTTATTTGTCTGTAGCATTTATATTCACCTCTCTTACTGACCACAGGTTTTGTTTTCAGAGTACCTTCCAGAGAGCTTTATTTTGACTGTTGTGTTATATTTTATACTGCTCTTGTCTCTGGGTCTCTCCGTGTGTAGTAGCAAAAGCAATTTCCTCTTGGATCAATAAAGTTTTCTGATACTGATTCTATCAACAGTTTTTTTCCCCAACTGTAAAATTATTATCGGCCTCCAGGAGTCCAAGACAGCGTGATTGTCTCTGAATGAGTACTATAGTCTTCCTTCTTCCCCATCAATCATCCGACAGATCTGGCAGTTAATGTTCTTCTTCAAGCGTGTTAAGCTGTCCAGTGTCATTAGCAGTAGTGGTGCCTCATGTAACTCAGGGGAAGCACGTTTTGGCCTGACCCTCAGATTGTTGGCAGTATTGTGTGACTGAGGGAGTCCTGGCTAGTGGGTGAACCTGGACACGACTAAATTGGACAGAAAAACAGGAAAAAATTAATTTAGCACTCGCAGTGGGATTTATTGAGCCTGAAAGTGATAATTGATCGCAGTGGGAGTTTGCTGCTAATCTGCTGCCAGTTTTCTGCCACGGCTGCTGTCACCCTACATTTCTAGTGGTCATTTTCTATAGAATAGGTATTAAAAATGTAACACTGTTTATGTAGTGAATCACTCGCTCCTCTTTGTTACATGACTGTAATAAATAACTATAAAACCCTAATTAACCAAATAATTATCGAATACAAGGAAAGAGTCAGGGGTAGCAATTAGAAGTTGCTATTTTAGGTTTGAGTAAATCCTTTGACACTTTAGTGCTTCCCCTGCTTTGACACATCCTTATCAGCTTAGTGAGGGGTCATTAATGAGCATATTAGTTGGATCAGGTGTGTTGAGAGAACACACAAATGAGCAGGGCTAGGGGGTCCCCAGGGGATGAGGCTGGGGAGCAAAATATCAAAGTGATCAAATCGCAATAAAGAACAGATTCTGATGGGAACATCAGCTAAAACCAATCCAAACCCATCAAACCCATTCATCATGAACTGTTTAATAAAGGGAAAAGTTTTTCCCTTGGACCTGTGAGAAAAAGTTACTGCAACTTACATAACTAATTTTAGTTGATAGTTGACATCAATTAAGCAGGCAGTTCATGCTTGAAAGCCCTGTAATGTGTCTGAATAAGAGCAATTCTGTAATGAAGAGAAGGTTAAATTCCTGCGCAGTGATGTGAAAGACTGATCTCCAGTTCTAGGAACCGGTTGATTGCAGTTGTTGCTGCCGAGGGTGTCACAACCAGTTATTAAGCTCAGGGATGAATTACATCCTTGTCCCACCTGAAACCCTTTAGCATGGCAAATGTGTGAAAAGGAGCGGAATTCATATACTTTTTCATAGCACTGTGTGTTGCTTGGTGACTGTAGCCTACAGTGTTTGGTGCAAGAATAGTTTCTTATGACTATTATTGATAAATGAAATGATTTAGTCATGGATAACAGTGCAAGTGCTTCAGAGAGGCGAAACTGAAGTTGACTGCGTCACTGGTTTCTGATTGGTCGAAATGTTGTCATGACAACAGCTGGACTCATAAGATAGATGTATTTCAGCACACTTTGATTTTCCAGTTTATTTCAGTCAGGTAACGATGGTCTGAGTTCTCTCCCCACAGCGAAAATATTTTCTGTCAGAATTTCTGCTTTTAATATTTATAGCCTAATTTGAGTTCTTAATTTTATTTAAGCATTCTTTAGCCATGTGATGAAAACCCAACCCAGCTGCTTTGTTAATGATGTCCTGGTACACATTTGCATTTCTCACAACATTAAACATAAATTGTCATAAAAAACTCCCACTGAAATTTATCTTCAGCTGAAACAGATAGTATTTATCCTTCGTTGACTTCCCAGTTGTTTGTTTGTATCTCTATTATTTTTTTTCCCCAAGTCAGTTGTCATGACAACATTTCGAGCCGCTTGGCTGCGGCCTGCTTTTGGCTCTGTCATCAAATATAGCTATGACAGCACAGGTTCGGCTTGGCTATGGGTCACGTTGGCGCGGTTCCTTGTGCCATAAGATTACAGATATGCCTCTACACGGTATGGAACCTGATTTTAGTGATGCTAAATTAAGTCCAAGACCCTCCACCTTAGACTGACCAAAAGGGGAACGCTGCTGATGCTGTGACGTTACTGCACCTGACAGTGGTGTGCCTCGGCTGGACGACTGTTGGAGATGGTCGAATATGTCAGACATGCTGCTCAGCCAGAGGCTGAAGCCACACTGGAACCAGTAAAGCCGTTCTGTTTGCACTGCATTCAGCTGGACAGCGCTCAGATTCTGCGCAGACAGACGGCACACTGTACCAAAATGCCAGCCAGGGGAATTTATTTGTTTGCCCATAGCCTGCTGCTGCTGGGGGTGATTTTTTAAACCAAAGGCATATGTGTTTGAAAGGATATGTGTTTGAATTAACGGCCTGCTCAGACTTTAACGCACATAAATAGACCAGCAGACTATTTTTTTGTGCAGTGTCATCTGCAGTTTAGGTGTCCAGTCGAGCTAGCTGCTATTGCTAACCCAAACCTGCTTGTGATCTTTGGGATTTTTGCTCCTGATCCGTCCGCTGGACGAGTTTGTCTTTGTCACATGCTTAAGCCAACTGTCGACTCTGGAATGCAAGGGGTTTGTTGGAAGTATAATTGGTGGATTTAGGGTGGGCCTCACTGGCGTTATGAAGAACGCTCTGAAAAAGCCTATTGGTGGAATTATAGGCTGGCGAAAAGGGACTGCATGAAATGATACCTCAAAAGGAATGGGCTTGTTGACGAACCTGTTTCATGGTGCTTTTTCAGTGGCAAGTGAATTACTGAAATAACCTTTAAAGAACATTTAAAGAGGTGCCAGAGACAGAAAAGTAGTTCTAAGTAATGTTGAACAGAGGAGGAGGTCGTCTATTTAAAGCTTAAGTGAGAAAGAGAGAGAGAGAGAGAGAGAGAGAGAGAGATATTGTCACATCATTATAACCAGGCATTCTCCACTCTTAGCGTGCCTGACAGAAGGAAAATGCGAGAAAACAGCTCCTCATTTTAACCGCAGTGAATCATGGTGGATGAAAAGAGTAGGACTTTCTCAACTAGCCAGATCATTTAAGTCCCAAAATCAAGTCCTTTCAACAGAAAAAACATGAACCATTTCTTCTACATAACCCTTACATTTGGTTGAAATGTAGCTTATCCTGCTGTGAAATCCTGCTTTGTGAACAGCCTGTTGATTCACTTTCTGAATTCCAATGATTTTTAGACAATTCTGCATAGTTCAGTGGTTGAGATGGAAAGAGAGTCACTTACATTGTAGTCTCAGCCTCAGACGTCACGCCCACGGACCGTGGGCGTCGCCTGAAGACCCACCTCTTCAAGGAGCACTTTGCTGACTGTCTCTTTCCTACTGCTTACTTATTTCTCAAAAAAAAAAAATCCTTTCCCTTGACTTACGTTGTTCTCTAGGGCTCATGTATTGTTGGGTTAGGTGTTGGCTAGTTATTATGTGACAGCTGTTGTATAGATGCTCTGACTGCAGTATCTTGGTTAAATAGTTGACATGGATTTAAGCTGTTTTTCAGGTAAGAAACAGTCGTGGACTTCTTAAGCACTGATGTACGTCGCTCTGGATAAGAGCGTCAGCCAAATGCCGTAAATGTAAATGTAAATGTAAAAATAACACATGTCCCAGGTATCAGACAGTGTATAACGTCTGGCACAAATCATGGAATCACCACACTTGGCCAGCTTTTTTTCACTTCATAGCCAAAATAACCAAATGCCAGATATGAGACACAGATCTGGGATTTACTTCTGGCTTTGTGAGAGAAACCTCAACTAAATTCAGTTATATGCTTTTCATCAACGGCTTTTACTAGTAGAGGAAATTCCAGATCTAGTAGAGGAAAAATGAAGGAATCACTCAGTGTAGAGGGAAATGATGGAGTTACCTTGTAATTTGCATTTATTAAACAAATATTGGCTGAAGTCTAAACATGCAAATGAGCCTTCAGTTGAATTAGAGTGCTTACAGACCCTAAACTGTTAGACTTGACTAATCACAAAGAAAACTCGGCGATAGATTAGTCAGATTTAAGAAATAGACTGAATGTAATGGGTTTTACATCCAGAAAAGCCAAACATAAACCAAATCCTAAACAGACAAGAACAAGCTCTCAGCGGCTATAGAGAAGCAGTACTAGAGTGTGGGTGAGTGGATGAAAGTGATGTTCAGTCATGAATCACAAATCTGCATGGATGATGCAGGAACGAATGCTGTAACTTTGGTCTGATGCTGTTCTAATGAAAGATTTAATGTTGAGGGCCTGAGGGCAACAATATAATATTAATGATATATTGTTGATGATCTGGGACTGCAAAAGAGCAGAGGAGATGGAAGTCATTACCTCAACAGGGAAACACACAGGTACATTCAAACTGTAAACACTTTTCCTATGCCACTGACAATAATAGGTTTGGTGATGAAGTTGTTTTTCAGGATGAGGATGCAGCTCACCACAGAGAAAAAATTGAGAAAGCTTTACTTCAAGGAAAATCACAGATAGCAAACAGTCCAGCTCTTAATCGCATTGAATGTTTACGCCAGATATAAATAAAATGGTCCATGAACAGGCTCCATCCTGATAGAGACGCAGCTAGATAAAGAATACTGTTTTTCATTAGAAAAGTATATGCTTCAATTCATTCAGGCCCAAGGAAGAGCAACAAAGCGCTATTTCTAAATCTATTTTTCTTCCGTGATTCTTAGATCAATCCTCTGTTTGATTTGAAATAATGAATAATAACAAAAACAGTGCAATTTAATATGTTTGGGGTTTGCTCCGTGAAGCCAGACTATTCAGCTGTTAAACAAAAATGGGTTTGGGACGTATCTGGGATTTGTTGATGTGTCACAAAGTAAAGAAGGCTGGGTGAACAGCCTCTCGAGTGTGGTGATTCAATCATTTTTGCCAGTGATTGTATTTGCAATCATGTAATTTAAGAGGCTTTAAGAGGCATTAAACATTTCAGATGCCTGGTTCCATTCACCACTATTATGTGACTGTACAACTCTGACACTCTAGAGTGGCGCATTTCTTACCAAACTCACTCTGGATGACTTTGTTTACATCTTTAATGACACAAAATTTTTCGAAAAACAGTTAGGCTTGTTTACCACTCCTGACCAATGAGGAGAATTAGGAGCATTGATCTGGATGCTGATAGGCCAGGTTATATCAGGACATGCGGCTTTTAGTCTGGCCGACTCAGTCAAACACACACACAGACACACACACATACACGAGGAGCTGAGTGGGCTGAAAATCCAGCTTAGCAGGGGTCCAGGACGCCCTAATTAGGCAAAAGTTGAGATTAGCTCTAATACGGATCTCGACCTAAATCAGATTAAGGGGCCTGCCATGAGGCAATTGGTTTAAATAAAAATAAATTAATTATTGAACACTATAAATAACCACGAACATACAAATCACAGGGCATGAGCATGCAGAATTATAGATCACTAACAGGCTGGACTCTTGGTTCACTGACTTCACGTGGGTGTGTTGAATCAACCGTTAATGGCACGTGGTCAGAAGGACGTGAACAGGCCTCTCTCGGTTGTGACAGATGCAGGGCCAATCCATCCTGACCCAAACTCTCTGCAGGAAAGCATGACAATAAACAACACTGACCCCTGAGCAGTTTAATAGAGCGCAGGCACACTTGCTTTAAGTGGGATGTCATAACAGGCCTTGTCTCAAAGACGACCAGGCTTCTCTGACGACCTTGTATCGAAACATTTGTCCTGTTAAGCACTTTTTGGTCTGATAACAACCTCCCAATCATCTTTAAAACACGGCTTTAAAACATACACTGAGGCTTTTGTGTAAGCAGTGATGCAGAGCAGATCAGATAACAGTGAAATTATTGAGTGCAGTACCACCTAGTGGCAATTAAAGGTAGATGTTTGCAATCATAACTCAAAAAGAGAATGCTTAATAAAAACCTAAACCTCATTAGTGTCACGTCCCCCGAGTTTCCCCAAAGGACACATGACTGCATGCGGGCTTCCATGACTTTGAATTGACTTTTATTCAGCACAAACTATAACCAAAACTCTAGAACTCTCAAATAAAAGGCAAAACAAGATAACTGAAAGCAACTGCTACTACAACAGTGCACATAAGGTTTTAAGGAGACATAGCGTAACGGTTGACCAACAACTAAGGTTCACATCAACACAACTTAAATAGTCACTACAATAAACCCTGAGTACACCCTACAGCTGATCCCTATCATTAGCTGGGGTACTCAGTGTGTCAAAATAAAAGACACACAGCACAAACCCAAAACACACAGCACATAATCCCCAAAAATACACACACAAAACCCCAGGACGCCCTCTAGCGGCCGTCCCCAACACAACCACCCAGAGGTGTAACAATTAGATCGTCAATGAGTCTCAGACTTAAAGATGCAGCCTGTGGAGCTGATCTTCGCATTCTAATTAACAGGTATTTATTAGTCACTATTATTATTATTATTATTATAATACTAATAATAATACTACTACTAATAATAATAATACTACTACTAATAATAATAATAATAATTATTATTATTATTACACGTAGTTATTAGTAACTTTTTTATTGGGTATATTTTTTATTTTGGTTCAAGTCACGCAATGGCTGGTGCCGTTAATTCATCTCTGATATGTTTAATGTTTATAATCCTGGTGGGTGTCCTAGATCTGCAGGTGCTGGTCTGAAACTAAACCTGGTGAAAAGGTGTTTATACACTGTGCTGTCCAACCAAATGCCGATCAGTATCAGATCTGAATAACTGGAGTTTTAGAAGCCGGCTGTTTTTGTTTTACTGATTATCTATTTATTCTTTTACTTTCACAACCCCGTCCTCATCCACACATTCAGCCAGTTTTTCAATGCATTTTTCTTTAGTTGGTGCAGAAAAGATCAGAAGTCTCAGAATAGGGAAAGTAATTAGGAAAGAAAAGTAACAGACAGGAACAAAACTAGACTTAAACGCAGTAAACGTAAAGGAAAAGAAAAAGAGAACACAATTAACCTAAACTTAACTCCTTAACTAACACAAACAAGGAGTGAAACAACATAATTATAATAATGATAACAACAATAATGATAATAAGAAAATGATGAGGATGATGATAAAATAACAACAATAATAATCAGAATCAGAATCGTGTTTATTTGCCCAAGTATGTGAGCGAACACATACAAGGAATTTGATTCCAGTAGATGGTGTCTCTCAAGTACAACACAATAAAAACAACAGTGATTAAAAGATACAATAAACAATATACTGAGCAAATATAATATACAGTAATGAATGTACAATATGAATACGTAATATGGATTTATATTTATGACTATAAGATAAATGTTAGTAAATGTATATAAGTACTTTTGTACATATGTTTATACTATTTATAAATATAAATAAATGAATTTACATATGTATATATGTGTGTATAAATGAACAATACAATATAGTAAACAATAATATTTTTATTATTGTAATATTATAATAATATTACTACTACTACTACTACTACTACTACTAATAATAATAATAATAATAATATTGTAATAATAATAACTCAATACTCCCTCATTGGCGTGTATATAGATGTGTGTGTCTGTTTGGTCTTGGTAGTGTATAGCAGAGTAAACA
>JBBPDH010023183.1:0-10696 GCA_037974565.1 Clupeocharax schoutedeni
GCGTGTGCGTGCGCGTGCGTGTGTGTGTGTGTGTGCGTGTGTGTGTGCGTGTGTGTGTGTGTGTGCGTGTGTGTGCGTGTGTGCGTGTGTGTGCGTGTGTGTGTGCGCGTGCGTGTGTGTGCGTGTGCAGTTTTGTGAATATCTGTTTGTTTGTTAAGGTGCACATGTATATGAGTGCAAGTGTCTTTAACACACACACACACACACACTCCAGTTATCTACACATCTGTACACTGATCTGGGAGTTTGAGGAGTTCCTTGTGCTTTTAATCCTATTCTGTTGAATGGCGGTGCTGTTTACACGGTGTGCTGTGGTGTATATGATAAATGGATGGTTTACACTTTAAGCGTTTTTTTACTTGAAAAATGACTCCTGTGTTCTTTCTCAGACTCTTCCTCAGATGTGTATGCTGCAGAACCCTCTGGAGTTTAACTCTGGGCTGCAGGAGCTGTATGCGGCTGTGAGCACAGTGAGACACAAGCAGAAACGTAAACGCTCAGAGCCCAGCCCTGCCTCAGCAGACAGCTTCAGCTTTGTCCCCGAGCAGGACCAGAGCAGCGCGCCCTCAGGTTCCTCCCTTCACCACACGCTCACATCTGCTTCTCCACTACCAGGCCGTGCAGGTTGTTTTACGTCTTGTGCTGTATCTGCAGGGTCTAGTCCAAAAGCCCAGGAGTCTTCAGGAGAGACCCAGGAGGCTGACGGTGAACAGGTCGGTGCTTTTCCTCACCTCTACCTGAGCAGCTCAGTAATGTTATTTTGGGATCACTGATAATAAAATTAACTCTGTACAAGCCCTCTAACGTTTTTATCACCCATGCACAGCACTAACTGTAATGATGTTTACCTGTAGCCATGTTTTTCACTCGCGTAGACTGTTCCACTCATCCCTGCCGCTCCAGCTGTGCGGCCCAAGAAGAAGAAAGCAGTGGGACTGTTCCGATGACGCTGCGTCTCGTTTGCTGAACTCAACCGTATAGACTTGTTTTTACATGTACTGTGTTCTATCTTATATAAATAAAACACTTTATAGAAACTTGACATCGTTTGTATCTATTCAGTATGAACTGGACAGCTTTGAGTGTGCCTTTGGTGAAGCTGGTTAAGGTTACCAGCACAGTGCTGGAGCCCCTGTCTTGGTAAGAGGCCTGCAGAGCAGACTGTATGTGCTGGGTATCAAGTCTGTCTGCAGTGGTTTAGTTAGGTCCAAGCGGAACAGCTAAAGCATTAGTGATGGTGGCATGGGGCACGGACGGCTTACCATGGTGGCAGTGGCTTGCTGTAGGGTGTCTGGACTGTTGTAGGTATCATGCACTGATTTAATCCTGCAATGAAGCACTGGGATCTGTATTTGATGTCACAGAGCGCGTGTGTTTGACTTGTGGTGCTGGGGGTGTATGTTAGGACAGGCAGGGTGCGGTCTGCACCTACTGCCTTCTGAACTCCCTATCTGTCGCTCTCTCTCTCTCTCTCTCTCTCACACACACTCACACCCTTTCACCTTCTATCCGCGCGCGTGGCGAGGGGAGTGAGGTGGAGACAGAGTGTGAGCTGTCGGCCCACAGCGGTTCTTCTTGGGATGAACGCCTCCCTGTGAAGCTGCGTGGGGACAGAAGCCGTGACCAGGTGCTCCCGCGCGTTGGGGTGCTCTCGAGCGCTCCTGTGATGCGGCTCCTCGCACAGGTGCTGCTGCTCGTCGGGGCGTGCGCGTGCTGCGGCCCGGGCAGGGGGTACGGCGTGCGGCGAGCCCCCAGGAAGCTCGTGCCGCTGGCCTACAAACAGCACAGCCCCAACGTGGCCGAGGACACGCTGGGCGCCAGCGGCAGGGGCGAGGGCAGGATCACCCGGAGCTCGGAGCGCTTTAACGAACTGACGGGGAACTTCAACCCGGACATCATCTTCAAAGACGAGGAGCGCACGGGCGCCGACCGCATGATGACGCAGGTAAGCTCTCAGCGCGCGCTGGGTCCATCTCGCGTCTGTTAGGGGCAGCCAGGTAACCTAAGCGCGCCCACAGGGCTACACACCCAAAACCGCCTGCGCGCGCTCCACAGGCCTGAGAACAGTCCGCTCCTCCCAGAGGACTCGGAGAACCCCTCAGACCCACCAGCCCACAGCGCGCGCTCCACAGGTCTGAGAACAGTCCGCTCCTCCCAGAGGACTCGGAGAAGCCCTCAGACCCACCAGCCCACAGCGCGCTCCAGCCAGACACTGAGCTCTCTGTTGTAGGCACGAGATTGGAAACTAAAACACGACCACGGCCCCTCCGCAGCACACACCTTTCTGGTGTCTGTCAGCTTTTACGACCCTGTAGTTGATGTGGCTGAGTTTATTGCCCCTGTTCCAGAGTTACTGAATTTATATCTGCGAGCCTCTTCCGAGCGGCTGGATGATCCTTGGGGGTTTGGGTGGAGGGGGCATAAATTTATGAGGGCCAGACTGCGGCAAGCGCCGAAAACAACATCTGCTCTGTCTCCTTTTCATTTTATTTTATTTTATCTTGTGTTATTTATTTAGTTTGGTTTTCTAGCACGCATATGTGTAAAAATAGCCCGCTCCACATTTATATAAGCTTTAATTATACACACATTTTCTGGGCTGGTTTTCTGATGCGCTTGTGTTTGCGGAGCCGCCGGGATTTAAAAAAAAAAGCTTAACCAACAGCGCGTTGATTTATAAAGTCCGGGTCACCTTCAGAAGCGCCGCGTGAAGGGGCATCTATAACCCCTGCGCGAGACGCTTCTCGGGGGGTCCTGACACGAATTAGTTTAATTTATTTATCGCCACAGAAAACTTGCTCTAAACTTTCTCCAAAACTCCCAAATAGGTGCAGATTCACGCGCTTCTCAGACAGTTCCACGCGCTTTTTACACGCGTTTCTCGGAAAAGGCGCGCATGCGTCACACCCAGCGCGCCTCCATCAAACCTAGAGAAACCCCATCAAAAACAGAGACAAGCTCCCGTATAACCTAGAGAATCCCTCCTCGAACCCAGAGGACGCGTGAATCTTTTAGATCTATAACCTTGATGCAATGTAAAGTGGTTTTCACAAACACACATCTCGTTTACATGTCTGTCTGGGACCTGAAATGGTTTCTAACCTTGTCTGCCCCCTTGCTGTACTCGTGTACTCGTGTTCAGTCCGGATGAGCTCCAGAACTGAACTCGCACCCTCCACCCGTCACCCTGCAGTGGAACAGAACAGTAGAGGAAGAGTTTTGGGCTTCCACACTGTGTTTTAACTTCTTTCACTGTTTTCACTTATTCTAGCCTCTACTACAGCGTTTCATTCAGCATGAGCAAAACTGACATTGTCACACTAATGACACAGTAGGTCGTTTTTCTGAATCCCACGCTACATTTTGATGCAGTAATAAGAAACAAAGTATCACTTTCATAATGTTACATCAGTTACATTAGGGACTTACCGGCCACTGGATCCCTCAACTCAGTCGGTGTCTTCAAAGCTCCATAACCCTAAACTCTCCATAAAAACGTTATCATATTCTTGTTCATTCCGCCTGCCTTTCTTAGCCTATCAAACCTCTAGATCTATCCCTTATGACTTCATTACTGTCCTTTTGTCTAATCTCTGTCATTTCTAGTGACTGATCCTTCTCTGTGCACTTCCTTGAATTTCAAATCCTCTCTTCCAATAATGTAATACACGTCAGAAGGTCTTAGCTATGTACATAAAGGCATCACGTCTTCTTTTCTTCCATGCTTTTCCATATTCCTCAGAATTTTCTATTTCACATTACCCATTTTTAGTGCCATTTTAACAATGGATTATTGTGAAGTCATTCATAAATAAAACATATAATCTAAATCTAAAGATAATAACAATAATCAGTGTTATATAATAATAAAATAATAATGTATCATCATCATCTCTATTTTAGGCTCTTCTGTCCTTTCCTGTTCTGTTTCTCCCTTCTTTTTTTGCACTCTCTTTTTCATCAGGCCTCTGAGCTGTAGGGGGCAGCAGAGAGCAGATGGGAATTGAGTTGTCGGTCCGAAGAGGACACGGAGTGCGTGGATGAGGACAAAGTTAGATCTTAAGCGCTCAAACGTTCTTTAACATCTACACGTCGCATGCCATTTGTCTGCACTGATACTGTTTTAGAGATGCATGACCTCTGCTGCTGGACACTAGAGAGGCTTCAGACGGCATATTATTTACCCCACTGTTCATTATTGTACCACAGTGAGTGTGATCGTAAGTAAGTGAGCTCTGGTCTTGAGTTCTTCCTTTGAAAAAATGTCCCTGTTATGCCCCTGTGTCCTCCAACAAGACTGTGTGCGTGTGCGTGTGCGTGTGCGTGTGCGCGTGCGTGTGTGCATCGTGTCTGGTCTCGTGTTTGCATGCCACCTGGCACTCGAAGGGTTCTGGGCTAGTAGCTTGGTATTTGACAAGACAGTCTGAAAATGCTTGCCTACTGGAAATCCAGGTCTAGAGGCTGTGCACCCCTGTACTCCTGTCTTTCTTTGATACATACACTCTAAAAATAAAGGCTATTGGCTTGGACAAATGAAACCATATAAGGGCGTAAAGGAAATACCTTTAATAGATTAGCTACATCAATTTGAAAGATTCACACTGTAAGGATCATCATCAACCCAAGATTACATTACATTGCTCCATTTTTGATCCCATTTGGAACCTTTATTTGAGTGTAATTGATGATTATTCTTTTATTCCTCCCCATCTGCCTATATGCTTCTCAATTCTGTTACAAACAAGATAAAGTCACAGAAGTGATTTTCATTTTTGATGTTAAAGTGATGCAGGTTGTATATAAAGCATGTGCTTCCTAGATGTTCCATGTGTTTGCCATATATGGGCTTTGAACACACCTAAACCAAAGCATTAAGGGGCAGTCCAGAAAAACACAATTTCATTCAAGATGTTTTCTTTTACTCAGTTTAAATCTAGAGTATATTCCCTAGATGTTCAACTCTGTCAACCCAGTCAAGCTCATCATTAGGCTGGTAAAGTCACAGAACTCCTCAAGAGTAGCTATCATAAACACGAAGAAGTCTGAAGAAGTGTCTGTCCTTTCCGGTCCCAGTGTTGTCTTTAATGGTTCCTGTGAGGTTTTAACCCAGAGTAAGTCATGCTGCCCCAGAGCAGAGATGATTGTAGTTTGAGTGGGTGAAGTGAAGGTTTGGCTGTGTGTTTATGGAAAAGATGAGGGTTCTAGATTTAGGGTTCTAGATCTAGTGTAAATGAAAAATGTCATGTTATTTGTGTGATTGTGCAGGTCATTATAGTGGCAGCTGTAACAGACCAGAGACCCAAAAGTGGCAGGAAGCTCTCATTATAGAATTCCTACTCAGCTCTATTTCATTTAAATAAATGATTGAAGACAAACTTTTAATTCTGTCATCCATCCTTCTCTGTCTCCCCGCAGCGCTGTAAAGATAAGCTGAACTCTCTGGCCATTTCTGTGATGAACCTGTGGCCAGGTGTGCGTCTGCGAGTGACCGAAGCCTGGGACGAGGACGGCCATCACTCAGAGGAGTCTCTGCACTATGAGGGCAGAGCGGTAGATATCACTACTTCAGATCGCGACCGCAATAAGTACGCTATGCTGGCTCGTCTAGCTGTAGAGGCTGGTTTTGACTGGGTTTACTACGAGTCCAAAGGCCACATCCACTGCAGCGTCAAGTCAGGTAGGAGTGGGTTACCTACAAAACCAGGGGTGACGCATAAACATGGCACAGAGCTTGAATAATGTGTGTTATAATTCCATCTAACCACAACTAACTAAACATTTCCACATAGCACTTTTGACTTGAACTAATTACACCAGCAGAGCTATACGTCCAGAGAGTTGCATGTTCACTCATTTGCCCTTGTATACCATGTTCGCGGGGGGTTGCGTTCCAAGATTTGTGTTCTTTGTAATAGAATTTATTTGTATAATCTCTTCTTAATTTAATGTATCTATTCTTTAACTTTCATTTTTTTATTTCTGGATAACTTCTGTAAAGTGCCCTTGAGTTGTGAAAGGCATTTATAAATAAAATGTATTATTATTTTTGTTATTATTATTATAATATATATAATATAATTATAATATAATTTTTTAAAAAAATAATCATAATAATGAGAGAGAGAGAGAGAGAGAGAGAGAGAGAGACAGACAGAACAGCGAGGGCAGCAGCCAAAAACTGAATTAAGATTTGGATTACTATTTATGTTATTAGAAAATTATATATTTTTAATCATTTAGAACTAAAATGATGCCCGATAGAGAAAGAGAGAGAGACAAAGAGAGAAAGAGAAATAGAGAAAGAGAGAGAGCGAAAGAGAGAGAAAGAGAAATAAAGAGAGGGAGGGGCTGGGGGGGGGGGGACGGCAAGCTCAGCAGCCAATAACTGTAAATTTAGCTGAATTTATATTTGGATTACTATGTTACTTATGTAATTAGTAAATTATAGTTAGAACTAAAATGACTAAAATATTTTACCATGAAAATGTTTTTGTGTAAAACGGTGAGTTTAAAAATTCAGCGCGTGACTGGATCCGCCTAAAACTGGGGGATTACTGTCGATGCCTAGTCATATCGAGTCCCTCTGTAGGTACAGTCACTGATTGTAAGCCTAGCTCTGCCTGCTGTGCAGTTTGTCTGACAGATGCTGCGTGGTTTATGTGTGGTGCAGCGACAGGTTACAGACAGTAACTGTGTGTCTAAATGCTTGACAGTGAAGGTGTACCTAACAAACTGGCAGCTCTACGTAAACCACAACACAACTTACTGCCACAAAACACAACATCTGTCCTGTAATGTGCACATATGCTAAAAAAAGAGGGTTTCAGGGAAAGTGCTTACTGTCTTTTACTTATTCTAGTTTTTTTTAGCTTTATCTTTTCTTCTCACACACCACAACACTAGCTCAGCCGGAACCAGAGCTGGGATCTGTGGTAAATCAGTTTCTGCTCTCGAACCTGTTCTAGTATTCCTGTATCTACCTGATTCTGCTTTGTTGTCCTCTTTTCCATTTCACAACCAAAATGCCAGGCTTCCCGCGCTTCAGGTGCCAGGCTGACCATCACACATGCAGTATTTCTTTTAGTCTTGCTGTCACATCCTCCAGCTCTAGCAGATTAATTCTTTAAACTCTTCTTTTACTGGAGAGTAGAACAGACATCCACAAACCAGAGTCTTTTGTTTATTCATAATCATAGCTCTAATATTCTCTCTCTTCATTTCTTGTGTTTTCCTTTTCCATCGATTTCTTTTTCTCTCATTCTGTCCTTTCTGCCCAGATCGTTATGCGAGTTTGCTGTCCTTGACATGATTGGATGGGAGCACAGAAACTTTATTTATAAATTAAATACTTATTTATATATTATCATATGTGAATTTCTATTCTGAGAGGAGAAGACACAACATATTAAAGCCAATAAGAGAACTATGTAGCAACTATTGCTGGCAATACTGCTGTAAAGGAATCCACTAGGAGGCGCTCCTAACTGTTCTGGAGAATTGCATTTGAAGGGCAAAGCTTAGCGCATCTCCAGTGGATTTCAGGATCGTGCATGATCACCTGCTCCAGCTGAACCAGTGCGTGAAACGAAGGACAGAGGACTGAGACTTGTGGAAATGCTGTAAAAGTACAAAGGGAACAATTTCATGCTCAAAAAGCTTGGAAAGTTTATAACAAAGGAAAGAGAAGAATACCACCCAACAGCCCCTTCTGACTGTAACAGCGTTCCTTGAGTGGGCGTTTAAAAAAGCACTGCTGTCAGAGAGATGCATGAATATGAATATGAACTTTTTGGGAAATAACATTTAAGGTAAAGTCGTATTGTAAGGTAAAGTCCCCACCACCGAGAATCATATGTCCAAGTTTAAAGAGTTTGTTATCCTTTTAGCATTCCATTCTTCAGTGTGTGTCTAACCAGCATTCTCCTTTTTCTTATATTCTCACTCCCCCTCTCTTCTGCTGGCCGGGCCTGGCTTTCCAGATCACTCCGTGGCAGCTCAGATGGGAGGCTGCTTCCCAGCAAGGGCACTGGTGACTCTGGAAAACGGGTATCGGAAGTCGATGCGTGACCTGCAGGCTGGTGACCGTGTCCTGGCATCGACGGAGAGTGGCGATCTCATCTACAGTGAAGTCCTCGCCTTCCTGGACCGGGTCCCCACAATCAAGAAGCACTTTTATGTGATCAGTACACATGATGGGTCCAGTCTTCCTCTGACTGCAGCACATTTGCTCTTTTTGTGGGAGGGAAACTGCACTGATGGGACCCTGCCAGCAGCAGGAGCTGCACGGACAGTGTTTGCCAGTGACACCCACCCAGGCCAATGTGTACTGACCCTGGAGGACAGAGGCGAGGGGCTGCTAAAGGGAAAACTCTCACGCATCACTCGGCTGCGTGTGTGGGAGGATCGTGGCGCTTATGCCCCTCTCACTGCCCACGGAACCCTACTGGTCAACGGGGTCCTGTCGTCATGCTATGCTGCAGTAGAGAAACATCAGCTCGCTCACTGGGTCTTTGGGCCACTTCGGCTGCTGTACAGCTGGATCGGTCCAAACCAAGACCAGGGCGAAGGACTACACTGGTATGCTCATGTCCTGTACTGGATAGGAAAACTGCTGCTGGACTCTGAACTCTTTCATCCCTGGGCCATGGAAGATAACGACAGGTGAGGGCCTGGATTTACGGGAAGAAGAAGAAACAAAATGCACTTCAGGGCAAGCTGCTCCAAGAGCTGAAGGACACACTATCAAACCCTGAGCTGGAAAAGGCCCACAGACAGAAAGCATGCATACAGATTTGTACTGTGCATGTATTACAGTCACCAAACACTTTTGCTCAGTTTCCCAGGCCCAGATTAAGACTATGTCTGGACTAAAATAATTTACTAATGCAACTGAGCATCAGCATCGTAATTTTGTACAGGACTGGGCTTAATCTGGGTCCTAAAAAATCCCATTCTGGAGTAACGGGAATGTTCATCTTCACAAATGGTCAGCTGTTTATCTCCACAAAGCGTGTTATACGGAAATATTGTACTTGTTTTATTACAAAAACAATAACATTTTAAATAAATGTTTAAAGTCGCAGAGTATTTAAATATTTATTTTTGAGATTAAACATCTGACAAACTATTTATTATTATTAACATACATGGTGCAGTGGGTAGTGCTGTTGCCTCAAAGCAAGAAGGTACTGTATGAAGTTTGCATGTTCTGTCTGAGTCCCCCAGTTTTCTGCCCCAAAGACCTAAAGACCTGTAGGTGTGAGCGTGAGTGTGTCTGCCGTGCGGCAGGTGACCTGTCCAGGGTGTTTCAATGCCTTTCACCCTCTGAACACACCCCACAGCTGTTGTTAGGATAAGCAGCTCAGAGAATGAAATAATAATATCATTAATATTGTTATTACTGTTATTACTGTTATTATTATGATTATGATTAACAGGGCACTGGGTGGTCTAGTGGTGAGGAAGTTTCCCTGTGATCAAAAGGTTGTGGGTTTGAACCCCAGGACTTTTAGTGGCACCACTGAGCTATCCTTGAGCAAAGTACCGTCCCACACACTGCTCCCCGGGCGCTGTGTTCCTGCTGCCCCCTGCTTCACTTGGCGAATGGGTTGAATGCTGAGGAAGAGTTTCACTGTTCACCCTGTGTGCTGTAGTGTGCTCACGTGTGACAAAAGGCCACTTTACACTTGACAGGCTGTTTTACCTGTGTTTTTCAGCACAGACTGATGTGATACATTTGATGTCAGGAATAGTGCCTTATAAACACTTAGGGCCAGAAATAATGTTTTATAAACGCATCATTCCTGTGTCCAGCTTTGGCAGGCTGTGTGGTCTAACTGTCCCTTTAAGGGGCCGTCCAGCTACAGGGGTAACATAATCCCCCCGTTATATTTAGGAGCCCTTTTTAAATTAACCGAACTTGCAGAAACACTCTACAGAAAAAAGGCGTTGCAGTGTTTTCTACTTTTCAGATTATTTTCGAGGACCTGGGTGTTTAAGCAGATTTCTACAGCGGCCAGGAGAGTTTTGGAGCTCAGCTTTAAAGGGGCTGTGGTGGTCAAGGCTAGAGTTACACGCTGTTCTCACTGTCCCTTTAAGAGCTTCACCTCCCACACGAAAGCCTTCGGGAGATCCTCTGATCCTCTTTTCCCCCACTTCAGTTCTCTAGCAGACCTCTGTCCACTCAACTCTCCAGCAGTCTTCTCTTCTCCAGTCCTCCAGAGTCCTGCAGGAGCATGGCGGAGCCGGGGAAAGGGGTGAACGCCGGGAAACTGGCCAGTAACGTGCAGAAGAGACTTACTCGAGCACAAGAGAAGGTACGGAAAAGAAAAACGTCCTAAAGTTTTAAAACTCACAAAGAAAGCGACTGTGCCAGTCTGTTGTAGGGTCTCCGAGCCGAAACCCTCCGCCATTCGTGGTTTGCCACTGTCAATCACAGTTAGAAATAGTTTAGCACGATTTAGTTCAGCTAAAATGAAGACCACATCCTCCTTTTACAGAGAGTATGGTTTCGTAAGGGGCTGATGTGCTCTGGATCAGGAACAGTACTTCAGTTCCCGAAGAGCTCGGAGCGACAGGAAACTGAGAGGAGTGTAGAACTGACTGTAACACTGACTGTAATACAGAGTGTAACACTGACTGTAATACAGAGTGTAGCACTGACTGTAACACAGACTGTAATACAGAGTGTAGCACT
>JBBPDH010023238.1:0-10694 GCA_037974565.1 Clupeocharax schoutedeni
CCCTTTCGGTGTCCGGTTTCGGTTTTCGGCCAAGTGTTCCCCCATTTTCGGTTTCGGTCCCAAAAAAAATCTTTTTAGTAAAATTAGTAAATATAAGTACTTGCACATATTAGTCAAATTAGCATCACTAATTTTAATATTGCACATTTTCAGTATTCAGTAATGATCCTTTTGGTTTCCTTGCTACGGTAACTATGAAAGGGAGATACTCGTAGATGCCTCTGTCAAGTCTATAGCTGCAGCAGGTTACCTGAAAGTCACACATGAAGATGGGCACAATGGCCAATCTAGCTCCAATACCATATCTCACTATTCCCAGACTGGAGCTCTGTGCTGCTGTACTTGCTGTGGCGTTGTCAGAGCTCGTCACAGAGGAACTCCACATGAAGACAGATAGAACTACATTCTACACCTACATTCTACATTGATAGGTGGTGTTAGGATACGTAAGCAATCAACATGAGTTTCCATGTATATGTGAAGAATCATGTACAGAGGATTAAGCAGTCTTCTCAACCGGATGGATGGAGATATGTCTCAACTGAGCATAACCCTGCTGATTATGGCTCTCCATTTGTAGCAGCAAGGAAGCTTGCTGATACCACTTGGTTGTGAGGTCCAGGATTTCTTCTGCAACCGGAGAGCATTATTCCTGAGAAAGGCCCATTTGAGTGCATAGACCCAGAGTCAGATGTTGAAATTCGGTCCACTGTGACAGTGCCTGTTACCACAGTGTTTATAAGTCATTTGGGTGCAGCACGCTTTCAGCACTTCTCTAAGTGACCTCGCTCATCAAAGTAATCTCTCATAGCTTCATCAAACCCAGTAACAGTACCTATTGTTCAGGCTGGCTCCTCTGCAAGATAAGTCTAACAGATAAGTTCAACACAGAGTTATTGGATGAGTCCAGCGTTAAGTGTATGCAGAAGAAATCAAATGTTTCATGACAAATCAAGATCTGTCACCAAACAGCTCCCTTTACAAGCTTCACCCTGTAATTTATGGCAATGGGCTACTGAGGGTAGGCAGACGTCTGGCAGGGTCACAGTTGTCAAGTAATGAAGCAAACCTTCTTTATGATCTCAAACATCACATGGCTACACTGCTCAATCGACACAGCATGTAGCTGTAAAACATCAAGATATTTTACATAAGGCCAGTGGCGTATGGATAACAGGAGCCAAAAGATCGATCAGCAGTCATATCCACAGATGCATGACTTGCAGGAAACAGGCAGAACTGAGCAGCCAGTCATGGCAGACCTCCCTGCTGAGCACTTACAGACTGGTCCCCCATCTACCTATGTTGGCCTTGATATATTCGGACCTTGGTAGGTCACTGTGTGCTGCAATAAAGGGGAGCAGGCCAACAGTAGTTCTGTTAATGTGCCTGTCCACTGTTCAGCTGTTCATATTGAGGTGATAGAAGCTATGACCTCTTCCAGCTTCATTAATTCACCTCGCAGATTTGTAGCAAATATAAGCAGTAGTAGTCCGACTGTGGGACCAACTTCATTGGTTCATCCAGGGAACTGAAGCTGGATCCTGTGAAGCCTGGTGAGATGAGGGTGGACAACTACCTATGCAGTCAGAGATGCTCCTGGGTGTTCAACCCTCCCCACTCATCTCACATGGGTGGTTCATGGGAGCGTATGATAGGCATTGCACTGCACATCCTAGATTCAATGCTCCTACTGGAGAAGTACTCTAAGCTGACACACAAGGTTCTAACAACATTAATGCCTGAAGCTGCAGCTATTATTAATGCAAGACCTTTAGTGCCCATCTCCTCTGCCTCTGATATTTACCACTGCAACTCTCCTCACCCGGAAGTGTGGTGCAGTCCCACCTCTGGAGACATGGCCAGGGCAGACATGTTGAAATGTCAGTGGAAGAGGGTCCATAGGCTTAATGGCAGAAAGAGTATAGCAATATGCTTCTGAGTCTTCAAAAGTGGCAGAGCAACAAGCCAAACATAAATGAAGGGGACATTGTCATTTTACAGGACAAACAGCTAAAGAGAAATTAATGGTCAACAGGCATCATGGTGAAGACTCTCCCAAGCAAAGATGGAGCTGTGAAGGTCAAGGTCACCCATTGTGACATGGGCAAAGACTTTTTTCAGCCTGTCTTAGAGTGTATTCTTCTCTTGTCTCAGGAAGATTAGTTATGTAAATAAGCTATTTTGGCATCTTTAAAAAGAAGTGTAGTGGCATTGTTCATTTGGTTGTTAGAACCTTTAGCCTGTAGGTGGTGCAGTTCTCTCATGTATTATTCAGCCATTGAGTTTTGTGAAACTTCTCCATGAGTGTTTTATAGTGCAGAAAGGCTGAAGCGGCATATTGAGTCATCTATTTGTGATAGTCCTTTGAGTGGTAATATAAGTAGTCATGTCTTGATTAGAATGTATATTGTTAATTATTGAGACATATTTCCAACAGTTTCAGTGACTTCAGTGACTTGTTGCGATGCATGACCATGTGGTAGTTGTGGGTGTTTTTTGATTATGCATGCGATACGCTACGTTTATTTCAATGTTAAAGAAGATTTGCATGTAGATCTGCAAATGTTAGATTTGTCATTATAGAGGTGACAAGTTGTTTTGCATTGTTCTTTAATGAGTATTTCATGAGTAAATCAGAATTTTTAATGAGTATTTTCAGAATTTTTGTATATTTATTTCAGCTTCACACTTTTTGTATTAAATCACTACAACACCTGTCTGTTCCTTGGAGGATATAATACAAGAGAGAGTTTAGAATCTCAATATAGGACAGGAGTCACATTGAGTGCAACAGTACAACTACAATGGAACGTTTCCTATAAATACTGATCAGTCTTACACATAGACTTGGAAGAACCATGTAAAGAATCAAACTTGAAAAATTCAATGATGACCAGAATGTTGGCTGCATGGAATCATTATTTCCTCACTTTTTCTACAAACAAATGATCGGTAATGACATGTCAAGAGAACAATAGAGAAATGTCCAAACAGCTGCAGTTTGATCATGGCAACAAGTTAAAATTACAAAAGACAGAAGCATTTTCGGTTATTATACAGCAACCCCCCGGCTATGTTCCAAGAGCACCCGCGAATAGTGAAAGAATGCGTTGTGATGTGGTAAAATAATGCCTATTTTTATAGTGTAATCCCTATATATGTTCCCAAATATGCATCAAAGGTCAGCAGCCAATCAGCAGTAAGGAGAAATGTAGCGAAATTTCCATTATTATTAATGTTACTAAATTAGTAAATTATATTTTTGTCTGATTAAGCACAAATATAAGAAAATTTATATAGTGCCACGAAAAAAGGTGTGACATCTGCCCCCTCGTCCTCATGCAGGATATCTGGCTTTTCCATTCATGTGGGGGGGGTTCTGAGAAAAATTATTAGATTGGTTCTCAGAAAAAACCTGCACGAGACTGAAACCGCGACAGCTGATCCGTGTACAAGTTGGGATTACTGTACTACAAACATTCGCAAGCTACTCCAATATAAGGATCATACCCTAATCAAAGATTTGAAATCAGCATGAAAAACATTACAAAACATCCAATATAAGGATGATAAACACTACAAAACCCACATAAACTGTGCTATTTATAAACAGGGGCATGTGTATAAAGATGGCAAGAAGCAAATTAATAAAGTATGAGGGAGAAGCAACACTCACGTTTCATAGATATTTTGAAGCTGTTGGTTAAGAGACACATTTTTGATTTGCAAGTAGGCTGCCATCTCAGCAACAACAGCAGCAGCACTAACTCCATCCTTGTCCAGGACCATGCTTCCACACAGAAATCCTGACACCACAAACACAAACTTTAATACTTCTGGCTATGAGTTTTATACATAGAAAAAATACACACAGATTTGAATAACTTAAATTGAAATTCTTTCAGTCAATTTGGTGTCTGTTTATCTGCTGGGTCACTACGCTCGTCTGGTGAGGGTAGGTGAGAAAGAGAGAGAGAGTGAGAGAGTGAGAGAGAGTGAGAGTGTGAAAGAGAGAGAGTGAAAGAGAGTGAGAAAGAAAGAAAGAAAGAAAGAAAGAGAGGGTGAGAGTGTGAGAGTGAGAGAGAAAGAGAAAGAAAGAGAGAGAGAAAGCGAGATAGAAAGAAAGAAAGAAAGAAAGAAAGAAAGAGTGAGGGTGAGAGTGTGTGAGAGAGAGAGTGAGAGAGAGAGAGTGAGAGTGAGAGAGTGAGAGTGAGAGGGAAAGAGAAAGAAAGAAAGAGAGAGAGAGAGAGCAAGAGAGAGAGAGAGGGTGCACGGCAGAATTTAGATTTGGATTATTGTTTATGTTTTTAGATCAAAATCCACGTGTGACTGGATCCGCGAGTCCTGATCCGCGTAAAACTGGGGGATTACTGTATTACATAACAGCAGCAAATCCTGTGAACCCAACCGTACATGATTTCGTTCTGTTCCATATGAACACACATAACATGAATGTTTTTGTATGACTATGATGTAATGCTAAAATGAACCACAACAAAATGTACCACCAGAACTGCTTCTATTAGAGCAGATTTATGAACAAAACCTTTGCTCAACAGAGAGGGTTATGGGCTGCATTTAGAAAAACAAGATGAATAAGAAGTAACAAACAACTAACTGGTCAAAGTTAAAATACACTTAAGCTGGGCATCTGGGTCAGATCTGACACATTTTGAAATCAACCATTGAAAGGTTACATTTTTCTCATCATTTCAGTGAAAGACCAAGTTTAAAACAGTAAAGACGCAGTTTGAACCGTGCCCGAGTGCGTTTGACCACCAAAGCGTGGTTGGTGTGACTAGTGTGAGTGCTCTGTGCCGGGCACGATTATTGCATCAATTTTGCTAATCTAATAGGTACTTTTTTGCTCATGAGGGGTGTCAATAATTCTGAAAGTTACAATATATTCCTGAAAACACAATTCATTGTTTTATTATCTTTAATTGCTAAATGAACCATCTAAAAATGAGGAATCTATTGATATGAAGATCTGTACTGTTTTACTTACCGATGGACTCTTCAAAACAAAAAATGACCTCCTTCCCTGTTTTTGTTAATTCGTGGATTCTATTTCCAATCCATTTGAAGCCAGGTAGCGTTTCCTGAGATGAGTAAACGTCAAACAGGACAAATGGAACAGGATACAGGAAGCCTTCCAATCAACAAGAATGCAAAGATTCAACCAGTATAAATAAAACCGCCCAGAATGATAAACTTTTAAATAGTGATTTCACGACTGAAATGACTAACTGGTTAAGCTTGACCTCTTCTTTTGTATTGCACTTCACCTAAACTGATTCGGACTCATACAGGAGATTAAAGTCTTATAGTTTTCACTGACCTCAAAAAAGAATCCTTCCATTTGTGCCAAAGCTTTAAGTATTTTGGAGGAGACTGTGGTGGCCAGCATGTACACCCTCTTCATTTCTGCGGGTTCCGGGTGAGCCTGCTTCCAGTTTAATAGCATCCACCAGCCCAACAATGCAGCCAGCTCATTCCCAGAAAAAACCTTCCAAGCACACCTATACACAAAACAATAAGCACAAAAGTGTATATACACACACAACATCTATACCAAAAAATGCCATAAATATAATGTATTCCTTTGTTTATGCTGTTTTTTTCCAACAGGCAGTGATGGTTACCCTTCTTAATGGGATACCAAAAACGATGAACTAGATGGAACTGGAAATGACGCAAAGCACTGGTAAACAGCTAACAAGATTTGCTGTATGTGAAGCAAAACAAAACCATTTTCATTATTCACACTCACATAAGTAACTATCAGTATAAAAAAAAGAATCCACTGAAACTAATATACTTGAGCATTACTGAGCAGAGGTGGAAACTAGTCAAGCCAGTGAAAGTCCAGGATCCTAAACTTGCTAACTGTAATGGGAAAATAGTATAGCAGGATTTATCTCTCCAGAGAATCATTACTCCAGTGGTAGTTTATACTATGCATTATACTACTCCAGCCATTCCTTGGCATTGCAGGTAGTGATATTAGGCATGAGTGCACCTGCCAAGTGTGATAAGTTGAGCATACAACCTTTCAATTTTGTTCAGACTAGCACCACATTTTAGACACAGCATTTTGGACCAAGCTGACTGGGAGTAACCAACCTAATTTTTTGGACATCATATTGGATTTCCTACTTGATTTTTTTTCTTTACAATGAATTTACATTGAATTTACACAGTCAGGCAAAATATCATCCTTCTGGGCTGTAGGTGCGACACACAACACAACACAGACCAATATGAGGGTAAAAAAGGGGGAATTACTTCTAAAAGTATAAATATATTCTCTGTGTGCTATGCCTAAAAAATTAAATTCTAAAAATACTATGGGGGGACACAACAGAGAGACTATAATCATACCTTATTGTACACACACATATATATTTTCCAAATATGTAGAACTTAATCAAATTTGTCTTTCCTTTAAAGAAGGTGAGGAAAAGTGAATCTTAGACTGTTAAAAAAAACTGTGTCCACATTCTTCTTTACAAACTCAAACCATTTTTCAGTTCATACGGGGAAGGTTGGAGTGTTTGCTTTCTTTTGAATCACTGAACTAATATTTAGTTGTATAATCATTGTTTCCAAGAACTTCTGTACATCTGCTTTTTGTGAAGTCGATCAACTTCTGGCCCTGTGAACGGGTTTTCCAGCCCAGGATGATTGGACTACACTCCACAATTCTTCTGCTTTTCTTGCTTTTGCCTCAGAAACTGCTTTATTGATGTCACCTGACCAGTTTCCTATTGGATTAAGTTCCAGGGATTGGGCTGGTCACTCCATAACGTCAATCTTGTTGGTCTGGAGCCAATGTGTTGTTGGTTTACTGGTGTTTTTGGGGCCATTGTCTTGTTGGAACACCCATTTCAAGGGATTTTCCACTTCAGCATGAGGCAACATCACCTCTTCAAGAATTCTGAGGTATTCAAACTGATCCATGATCACTGGGATGCAATAAATAGGCTCAACACCACAGAAACATGCCCATATCAAGATGCTTGTGCCACCAGACTTCACAGTGTACTGTGGCTTGAATTAGGTGTTTGGGTGTCATCTGGCAAACTGTCTGTGACCACTAGACCCAAATAGAACTATCTTGCTTTCATCAGTCCACAAAAAGTTGTGCCTTTTCTCTTTAGACCAGTCAGTGTGTTGTTTGGCTAATTGTAACCTCTTCAGAACATGCCTTTTTTTCAACAGTTGGACTATGCGGATAGCTTGGCTTCACATAGGCGTCTTCTGATTGTAGCAGTCCTCACAGGGAATTTAGACCTTCTTTGATGTTCCTGGAGCTGATCACTGGCGGAGTCTTTGCCATTTAGTCTATTCTCCGAATCATTCGAATGGGAGTTTTTCGTTTTCTTCCATGCCTATCAGGTTTTGTTTGCCATTTTAAAGTATTTCCGATCATTTTAACTGAGCAGCTGTTCTTCTGAACAATGTCTGGTACGACCCATTTTCCTCAGAATTTCATAGAGGAATGCATTATTCGCTTGGTGAAGCTGAATGGGTTGAAAATAAACGCCTTACGCTTCCTAGCTTTCCTTCTGTGCCACTCAGCTCGTCCAAGTGTGATGAGCTTCCTCCTTGAGATCTCTCTGAGCTCAACAAGGCAATCCTCCACTCCTATGCTCCCACCGGTTTGGTCTCGCCTGTTTGATAGTCCTGTGACACAAAACGCTCTGTGCCAAAAGTGTTTTGGTGTGGTGATTTTAAAGTTTTTTGCCAGGGATTCTAGTTTAATCAGCATGAAAGAAGAACAAAAGGTAGATCTGTATTTGTGAATATTTGAATAAAGCCTCGCTTTTCAAGACCCTTCTTCAAAACTGAGTGGTTCAATCACTTTCCAGACTGGGGCCATAAAGCAATGTACAAAAATGTATAACCATCTGTAAAGTGATGAGTATTCTAAGTTACGCTGCAGTAGGCAGGAAATTATTTTAGAGCCCTCACCAAAAGATGTAATTAAATAACAATTATACAATTGTATGCAATGTTACTACTTGAATCTATTAACCTGCAAATAACCTACTCATCACATTGCTCTGCAACAGCCAGGCGATCAGCATCAGGGTCTGTGGCCAGCACAATCCTGGCTCCTTCTTTCTCAGCAAGGCGAAGAGACAGCTCCTAGAAAAATAAAAAGGAAAAACTGATTTAACGTATGTCTTAAATACTAAAGCTTGTGATGGAGCCTATTTATATAGCATCCCCCAATTGAAAAGACCTTGCTTTAGTGTCCTCACCAGAACTGATTTTCCTTCTTCTGGGTTTGGACAGCTGACGGTGGAAAAATTTGGATCTGGATTCATCTGTTCTGGTACAGGGATAGGAGAACCAAATCCAAATGCCTGAAAAGCTCTCTGGACATAGGAATGACCAACTCCGTGGAAAGATGAATGCACAAACTTCAAGGGACATCTTGTGTTGAGCTCTCTGCAATGACAAGAGTTACAGATCTACACATTTGCTTAAGAACAATATTCCAGTAGTATTATAAAAATGTACCTGTGGAAGCAGACAGTACTCAGCTCATCCATATAACAGCGACAGACTTCTTCCAGGGGATCACTCTTCAGTGGGCTGTTCTCAACCAGAGCTTCATTCCAGGATTCAGCCCAGGGCTCAGAGTTCTCTTCTATGCAGTGCAGGATCTCCTTATCATGTGGAGAAGAAATCTGAGCTCCATTCTGCCAGTACACCTATGCAGAAAATATTAAATCTGAACAGAACACATCTACACAGGCATCTTCTTAAAAGGATATTGATTTCTGCATAATTCACTCATTAAAATGAACTAATTCTGAACTTTTTATTCTTTTCTTGGCCTGTGTGTAATTTGCTCCTTATGCCTTGGCTGAAAACGTCAAGCTTCGGGGAAATTCAGTAAAGTAGCCTGCTGGCTAAGACAGGCACAATTATTTTGTGTTCATTAATAAACGCTGACAAACAGTAGCAAGTTTTAGGTGAGATCTTCAACAATCTTCTAGAAGCATTCTAAAGGACGAAATCTTCATTGCAAAGCAAAAAAGGTTTCAAATGCTTTGGCACTGCAGACACAAGAGTGCAAGTGTATTACTTTTAAATAATATATATATGTAGTTTATAGGGCCTCATGTTTATAGGCATTGAAAAGATTCACAAACAAAACAGATTTTTGACCCTCAAACAAAACATTGACTTTTTTTATATAATTTTATTTTTCGATTTTCATGATTACAAGATAAGCAACAAACAAAACAAAGAAAAATATAGGAAAAGGACAGGCTCCGACATATTGCAATCACATCAAAGCAGTATATAAGAGGGTGCCAGTTGAACATGTCATAAATTTTTGTGAATCCAAAACAACAATATAAAGTCTAGATGGGGGTGCCACTCATCTTCCCGCTGTCTTGTCCAGAAGGGAGAGAAACAGGTTCCAAATGTCCGAATTTTTTTTCATTTAATTGGTTCTCAGGGATCAAATTTTTTCCATTTGAATGACTGAAATCAGATCCGCCATCCATCTGTGAAAGGAGGAGAGAGGAATTTGCATTCCCTCAAAATAAGGGTCTTGGCAACCATGGACCCCAGCATCCATGACTGTTGTGCGGTTGAGGGGAAGGACAAAATGAGCAGTGAGCTGCCAAAATGGCAAGATTGTCTTCCAAGGGAAAACATGTTTTATATGCTTTTGAATACCACTCAAATATCTTCGTCCAGAGTTCCGACAATGACAGGCAGAACCAAAAGCAGTGTGAGAGCGTACCCACGGCTGCCAGACATCTATCACACAGTGTAGAGACGTTATGTAGCTTGGCTTCGGAGTAATGCAAATGGTGGATTACCTTGAACTGAATCAACTGATGCCTAGAGTTAACAGAACAATCCCTTACTGTGGACAAACAGCGGCTTGTGCCAGATCCTCCCCGCAAGCCTCTGCAATTTTCACAGTGGAGGCTACAGCACAGTCATCAAACAAACGTACAAATCTAGTGACGAGATGTCTGGATTCCCGAGGACTCTTGAGAATATCAAAAAACACGTTACGTTGAAAGGATTTCAAAGTTATGGATTTTAGATTTAGCATAGTGTCGGATTTGGAGGCAATGGAAAAAATGGAACCGAGGTAGTCCAAATTTCTGCTTCAATAAAGCGAATGTGGCAAATTTCCATGTGGCAGATCAGCCCCTTCTGCCTCCAGGTGTGATAAGCCTTGTGCAAGGGCTAACTGAATATGCTAACTTTGATTTAAGTGAAGATTTGTGAAACTTCAGGTACAATATCAGGTGCAGTACTCAAAATGTGCAATATTAAAATGTACTTGTATAAAAAGTACTTGTATTGTTTTTTTTTATTCTTTGTAGATAATCCTCTTGTACAGTGATATTTATACCTTTCTATATCTTTATTTAATATATTGTATACTACTAGTAGATAGTGTTGCTTTCGTCACCAAAAATTATGACGAAAAATCTTCGTCAACGAACATTTATCACGTGACAAAAACGAGACGCAGCGAAAATGGTTATGTGGCGATAACTTAATAAAACATATAATATAATTTCGTTGATGAATAATAGCGAGATAAATATGGTTTACAAAATTAAACTATGCTAAAATGTCTCCTAATTTTCGTTGACTAAAACGAGACGAGACGTTGGATGTACTACATCAGTGGACTA
>JBBPDH010023300.1:0-10693 GCA_037974565.1 Clupeocharax schoutedeni
TATTCATTGTGGTGGTGTATAGAGCCAAAAATGTTAGCATTGTGTCGATGTCCCAATATTTATGGACCTGACTGTACTTGCCCCTCTGGTAATAATGTGTTTTTCTGGGCTTTTTTGAAGAACGTTGATGTTTTGATAAGTGAGGTGCTATTACTGACCATGCAGAACACTGAAGGAACTCAAATCTTTGAGAAGCATTTTTGTAGCTCCTAGAGTTTTGTTGTTTTATTGTTGTTGTTGGTTTTGTTGTCCAGCTCTCTCTGCTGCTGTTAAAGCTTTCCTCCCATTGTCCTTAGACGAGAATGCCCCAGCATACCAATCTCGAACAACCCTAAACAATCCCAGAAGATTTGTGTGCATGATTTTGAGTGATAAAATATGTTTGTGAAATGTAAGTGCTGTGTTTTGGTTTGAAGGTGCCCCCTTGGCTGGGCAGTCATAGTTTGTGGTACAGTAGCGAAACTGATTGCTGCTTAACCTCCTGCACAGGAAGCATTATGTTTGTAACAGTGTCACACCTTTGAGAATTTGAGCCTAATGAGATCATGTCCTGTATATTGACAACCTGTGACCTCAACCATACCCATTGGACCACTAAATGGAGGGTGTTTTGATGTGTGTGTGTTCATTTATTTCATGAACAAATGTTGTTTATTTGGCTTCTCTTACAGAGTGATTGCACTCTGGCATATGGCCACTTGCTCATGGTAAAAACAACAAATACCCATTATGGACAGGACATATACTCACACACAAACACACACCCATACCCAGTGGCTGCAACCTGCTCTCAGAACTGCAATTTAAGAAGTCCAGTAATGGCAGCATCTCCCAAGGCAGTTTGTGTTTGTTTATGGATCTGCTCATTTTTATGATTAAAATGTTTGGTTGTGAAAACATAGATTATACAACTTTCTCGAGTTTCCCAGAAGTCCTGAAAAAACTACTCTGCAGTTGTCAAAGTTATGGGTGGACATGTTTTTAGATCTAGTGGCACATGAGGATGTGGGGATAGGGAGAGGAAAAGCTCATTTGAAATATTAGCAGATCCTGGATGTTAATGTCTCACAGTCAGTGAAGAAACTGAAGGAGAAGAGAGCTTGAATATAACAAGAAGACAACGATCCAAAACATGCATTATAATCAACTCAGAAGACTGAAACGAAATGAACAATAACTGTCCCCAGAGTTGAATAAAATGGAAAATAGGTGAGTAATCTAAAATACGCTGCATGCAAAAGAAGCTATTGATATTGTTACTGATACAAGAGCTTGTAGCGTTCTGCAAGAAGTGGCTAATGTTTCTAAATCAAGAAGAGGAAGATTCAGAGGCTGGGATTTCAAATTAAGGTGTTCTTACTAACTACTGCCTGAAAGGTACCTACACTTATGCCCATTTTGTGTTAAATTCAGCAAATAAATTATTGTGGATAAACTGACTAACAAACTAAGTTCACAGACTTTTTACATCTAAAGCAACAGAAGCTCATTCATTCCTTAATTACAGCTTCTTGTGTAAGGTCTGTACCCTCCATGCCCTTACACACACACACACACACACACACACACATACACATCCTTGATTGGAATTTGCCGATGTGAGCATCTAGCTATGCCCCACTGTGTCGGAGACGCCAGATTAACACAACCCCAATACACGCTGTTACACTTACACACACACACACACACACACACACACACACACACACACACAGAGTGCAGAGTAATTGGTCAGTCCTGCAGAGTTGCTCTCAGACTTACATAAGACCCCTGAAAGTTTTTGTGTAAAAGAGAGGCTCAGGAACCAGCAGGTTTTCAGTGCAAATCCTCAGCAAGCAGATCAAACTGTAAAACCTCAGAGTTTGTGTTTTTGTTTCAGTCTGCTGTCAGAAAGTCTGACCTTCATCCATGCTGGGTTCTCTGAGGCCTCTTTACTGGGTGGCTTCAGTTTTTGTACCGCCGCCAGCCCGCGATGCCTTTTCACACTCATTCTTTTTTCTTTCTGCGTTGTTGACTTCATTTCTTGTTCTGAGAACATTTGAACTTCCAAGTATTGTTCTGGGGCTTGGCAAGCTGAGCTAGAATCAATACTGTACATTTCATCTGCCTGATAAACAGAATGCGCGTTTGTAAGAGATTTATTTTGTGATTCAGCGGCATGCGTGACTACATTAAGGCAATATGAGGTTTGTTGGGGGCACTAAGCTCATGCTGAAATTGGTCAGAGTGTGAAATGGCTGTTTTGCACCTCATGATGTAATCCATGTTTGTACAGTAATAACGGGGTTGTGGAGGAAGACCTATATTTATGTTGTTTTCTTGAGTATGAAAGTCAAATATAGGCTCTCCGTCCACACTATGAAGCTTTGAGTCCTGTTTACTGTTACTGTTAGTTATGACACATAATTACCCATTACAGCACAATACATAAGGTGTAGTGTCAGAGGGAGCAGCTCAGGTAGAGGATTATGGTCAATCCATTTATTTTTTACCCTCAGATTCAATCTGAGTGCATTAAAGAGGAATTCTACCATTTTAATTTTGAGAGCAAATTCATGTGAAATGGTGAATTGTAGAGAAATATACTCCTCATTGTTTAGCATGGGGGCGACAGGGTCTTGATGTCCTCAACGCAGATGTGGTTAAATAACGGCAGATCCGAAACATTATTGTACTACGACTGCATAGAGACACAAAGAGAACAACAATATAATGTAAACCTAGGGAAAAAATTTTTTTTTTAAACCCTCTCTGTACTTAATACACTATACTGTACACACAAAATGCTGTGGTCAGTAAAAGAGGTGGTTATACATTATATACTAGAAATTAGTTCTCTTTTTGCCATACAACACCCTCTGTGTATCTCTCTACTCTGAATGGTTTTTAAAAATGGACAAAACTTTCTCAAAACTCTTTTATATAAGCTTTTACTCATCAAACAGTGTATCCATAACCATTTCATGTAATACGTGGGGAGCTTTAAAAGAACATTTGGTCTTTCACACCAGACTACTTTGAAAAATTGTACAATTCCCCTTTAATAGCATCATGAAATATCAAGTTTTTACACAATATTAATACTGGTTTACCTGCAGAAAAGAAATGATACATTTTCAGTATTTATACTGAACACTACATTAATTTAAGGCAGAATTGTAAACTTGTACATAATGTAAATGTAATTAAACATCACTAATTCATTGTGCAGTTGCAAAATTACATTTAATGATATAATCAACACAAAACGTTGCAATATCTCGAAAAGAGTCCATGATGATGTAGCTTTGAACTAATTTGCTGTTTTATTCCTTGATAGCGTTTCCTTGAGAATTTTTTGAACGGCAGCCTGAAGGGCATCAGGCTCCCACGCTCTGTCTCTCTGATTTGGTTGGTGGTGCAGATGTTGATGATGAAGGTGATGTAGCCTTTGGCCTGCGAGTCGTCCCGTCATATCTGCCTCTTTACACGGTTCCCACAGGGCGACTTTTCCCCTCAGCACTTGCACTCAGTCCAGCTCCACAAACACACGGTCACAACTCATAATGCATCCTTTTACAAACAAATCACGGGCAGAATCGGTGAGGTTCACTTCCCTTTTCAATTACAGCAGCGGAGGGACTCCTGTGCCATTGTTACAGGCCTGACTCCTGCAGACCTCTGCCAGCTGCAGACAGCCAAGCCAAACACAGGGGGTCAGGAGATGCAGAGGACGTGCCATGCTGGACTATTGGAGCCTGGACGTAAGCTGAAGAAGGATAGGTCACGGATTTTGCTTCTGTCCTTTTCCAAGAACAGTTATTTTAACCATCCATGCCTTTTCTTTGGTAAAATTATGACCATTCAGCAACCATAGAAAATCAAAGTCAAAGTCAACTTTATTGTCATCTCTGCTATGTACTGTAACGGTACATAGAGAGACAAGACGACGTGGCTCCAGTTATTACATACATACATTTAAGACAAGACAAGGAGTGTTAAATATAGTGTTAGGGAGTGTTAAATATAGTGTTAGGGAGTGTTAAATATAGTGTTAGGGAGTGTTAAATATAGTAAATATAGTAAACAGAAAACTTTATTGACCTCAGAGGAAATTGGTTAGAGGAACAAGATGATTTGTCGTATTGTAGAAGTTGTGGTGTTTCGTTAGAAATGTTCTCTGTTTATCAGCTTATTCCTGTCAATCTGCTTACATGCATACAGTATTCATAATCTGTGTTCACATGCATGAGTGATGATCCTAAATGACCGTTCGGACTTCTACGTTTTGGAAACATTTCTTCAGCTCATGCCAGAGGTGGTCATTCTGTTCCATCCACTTACAGAACTGGCTGTTCTGGCCACCTGACCCCAATTAGCACTGATTGCTGCTCCAGCTGACTATAAAACGATGATCATGTTAATGAACCCTACCTTTACTTTGGTGAAATCATGATAGTCCAACTTCCACTTTTAGGGGAGGAACAGTAGGTGTCACTGTAACCCATCCCGTCCTCACTCAGGAGTAGTATGTTTACACACACACACACACACACACACACAGACAGATTGTAAACAAAATAGCTATCATTAAAATGACCGCTATCTCGGGCTGCAGTTCCGCTCTGGATCATCATCAGAAGAGCGAGTTCCTTCACCTGCTCTACTGACGGAGGGTTTTGTTTAGAGCTTATTCTAAACAGTATTCTCGCTCTGGGCTAAACGGTCTCTGGCCGCCTCAGCTTTGGCTGCAGGCTTCTTTGCACGTCTTTCCATCCCAGGGTGGCACAGAGGCACATTATGTTTTCTGCTCTGTTTTGTTTTTCTTTTTTCCGTCCATTGTGAGGCAACATGTTTGCTTTCTTTCCCCCCCACGCTGGGAGAGCTTTCCCAAAGCTTCAAGATCTTCCTACTGTATGTCCCTGCCCCAACACTGCGGACAAACAAATCTTTTTCCCCCCTTCTTTTGTTCGTTTATTTATTTATTTATTTATTTATTTATTTTTAAAAAAAATTTTTTACTTTAAACTGTCTGCCATTTCTGTCCCTTCTTGTCTTCTGTCTTTCAAACTCTGTCTGGATCACTCGCACACATTCTGTCTATCTGTTGCACAGTTTCTTTCCCCGTGTGTGTGTGTGTGTTGGAAAAATAGAAAGAGAAATAGGGACTGAGCGAGAAAGAGAAAAGAATTAGGTTTGAGTGACTAAGGAAAAAAGACGGATGTCTTTCTATCATCCTGTTTCTGTCCCCATCAGAATCTGGCTCTCTCGTTAAATCCTCTCTCTCTCTCTCTCTCTCTCTCACCTCTCTCACTCTTCTCACCTCTCACTCTCTCTCTTGTGCTCACTCTCTTGCTCTCTCTCTTTCTCTGTCTCTCTTGCTCTCTCTCTTTCTTTCACACACTCTTGCTCTCCCACCATGTCTCCAGTCACGCTCTCTTCCAGATGATCACGTTGAGTTTATTTGAAGTTGGACCATGCAATGACACACACAAACACACACATTCATGCAATCCGGCCGGGTATATCTCACTACCGCTCCCCTACAGCTCTGCTGAGAAAACAAGTCTAGTCATAACAGGAGGGGTTCTGTAAAGGCCAGGGGGTGTCGGGGGGGCTTCAGCTCTATTGAAACACTGTCCCTGCTGAGATTACATGAAAGTGCTCAGAATGTCAGGAAAGGACTGCTGGCCGCATTTTTGGCCGCCATTCCCCAAATGGCATTGTGAACATGCCTCTTAGGAAAACAGCTTTGATGTTAGAAAAATAAATCCTCGTGTCTGTTTCCCCACAGGTGCTTCTGAACTGCTGGGGGCTTTGTTCAGAAAGGTTCTGGATTAAATATAGAGTGGCAGGATGATGTGGCGTATTGCAGGAGCGTCTAATTACAGTCTCTAAACGCTCTCTGTATACACATAAGGTTCTTAAATCATTTTTGGCGTTTATATGCATCTGTGATGTCCCAAATGACCGTTTTGAGTGACGTTTTGGAAAACATGTGGTCTTGAGTTTCTACAGCTCATGCCAGAGGTGGTGATTCTGTTCTGTCTACTTTCAGAACTGGCTGTTCTAGCCACATGAACCCAATCAGCCCTGATTGCTCCTCAAGCTGGTCCTGCCATCTGACCCCCCTGTTCCCTGAGGGTGTGGACGCATGTTCATTGTGTGATTTATTAATTTCCTGTGTTGGACATCAAAGAGTGCCCTCTGAATATTGTTAAGAGTTTGCTGATGTGGCCAAATGCTGAACTAGAGCCTGGAGAAAATCAGTGAGGAAAGTATCACATTCTTAGTCCCATCCATATCTTTATTTCTTTTCCTGTGAAGCCAAGTTTCTGCTGAAAGGAATGTTCAGAGGAGTACATTTCAGCAGGATAATGTCCGCTAACACAGTCAGTTTATCCTAAATGGATAAAGAAATTAGTCTTTATTGTACTGCACAATCAGTACAGGCCATTTTTTTTCTCAGACATATTTTTATAGAGTTTTAGACAAAGTACAGAGATTAAATGCATACTGCATACTACATTTCTCTCTCAGAGTATCGCATAAACATGACTTGTCTTACCTACAAGTACAAATAAGTAAAATAAACCCTTTCCCTTCCCCCACCTTCCCTTAACCTCAAGCCGGGCTAGTAACCAGAATTAAAAGAAAAAGAAAGTAAAAAGAGCAAAAAAAAAAGAAGAAAAGAACCTTTGGATGGGTTAGTAGATAGCGCTGGAAGATGGGTTTGGTACCTATAAACTAGCGAAGTGCTTCAGGAAGGGTCCCTACATCGTATAAAATTTTTGGCTGGTGTCGCTAATCGAGCATCGTATGTTTTCCAAGCTTAGGCAGGACATTAGATCCCTCAGCCATTGAGCGAGAGTAGGTTATACAGCCCCCTTCCACCTACATAATACCGCCCCAGTACAGGCCATATTTTATGCTTTGATGTTTCCCTAAATTCGTAAGTGGATGTGAACTTTTCACTTCTTCACTTCTTCGTTTTTGCAGATGTTTGCATACAATTGTAGCAACAGCAAAAAAATTTTGTTTGTCATAAAATTGCAACATCGATTGTCATACAATTAAAACACAGTGTGGCCAACATTGCAGCACTAATCAATGATCCGCCGATGATGTATTTAAGTCAAAGGTCAGCTGATTCTGAGCACCCTTAATATCCAGTTGTCTCAGTTTTTGTTTAAATAATTTTTTGACCTGTGTTGTGTGCGCAGATCCTGGACGAGATTAGTGAACATGGCATTCGTATCTACCAGCTCCCGGACGCCGACTCGGATGAGGATGAAGAGTTCAAAGAGCAGACTCGGGTTCTGAAGGTCAGAGGTCATGCCTCCACTAGAGCAATCATATATAAACGGTTTTAATATATAAACTGTGGACACACTGACGTAGGCTGTGTTCTCCAGGCCAGCATCCCGTTTGCGGTGATCGGCTCCAACCAGCTGATTGAGGTGAAGGGGAAGAAGATTCGAGGGCGCCTGTACCCCTGGGGTGTCGTGGAGGTGGAGAACCCTGAACACAACGACTTCCTGAAGCTGCGCACCATGCTGGTGTGAGTATCTGGACTCTCGTAGAGTTAATGAGTGCCCCTTGCTCTAGCTCATTATCAGTGTTCTTGCATTGGTGCTGTGGTGCCCTCTACTGGACGTGTTTATAACACGGGTCCTGTTTTGTGTGTGTAATTCAGAAGATGCTGTGAAGAATGATTGGTTAAATAAGTGTGAAATCTGTTTGTAGAACCCACATGCAAGACCTTCAGGAGGTGACTCAGGACCTGCACTATGAGAACTTCCGCTCAGAGAGACTGAAGAGAGCTGGCAGGTAAGGGCACAATTTTTTTTTTAATGGTCAAAATGGTCTACTAAGCATTTTAGAGCCAAATTGGCCAATGTATAATGTTTATTGTTTTTTTTTTTTAATCCTATTTGCCAACAGTGCAAAAAAATATTTTCTCTTTTTGGGCCAGTTTCACATTATAAAAATGTACAAATGAGATTTCAGGTGCCTGTTTATACAGCTCAAATGTAATAAAAGGTCACACTGAAAGTAGTTGAAGTTTATTGTCATATGTACAGAGTACAGTGTACAGTGTACAGAGCACAATGACATTCTTACTTGAACACCCTCTTCACAGATAGAACATAAAGACATAAAAGACATGAGACAACACAGTGCAGCAGCAGTAGTCTTAAGTTTTATAAAGTACAGTATGAGACAGTAAAGTAAGAGACAAGTGCAGTTTTAGCACAGTCAGTCAAGTATGATTATGTATTGTGCAACTGTATAGACTAAGGTAGCTGGTAGCTTAGTGGTTAGGGTGTTCGTCCTGCGATCAAGAAGTCGTGGGTTCGATTCCCAACACAGCTAAACACCTCTGAGGAACCCTCGGCTAGGTACTGTCCCCACACACACTGCTCCCCAGGCGCCGTGTTTCTGGCTGCCCACTGCTTCACTTGGTAAATGGGTTAAATGCTGAGGAAGAACTTTGTGCTGTTCACACTGTGTGCTGTGGAGTATTCAGGTATGACAGAATGGTTACTTTCACTTCATATAAACACAAGGTGCAGATACAAATTGCTCTAATCTGTAAACACTGCCTACCACTTACAAAACACAACCCCACACCAGAGTACTCTCATCTGGAAACAGACTTTTTAGTAATTAAATCAGCATACCTGGCTATGGGATACTCTGGCCAAAATGAAAAATGTTATGTACGTCCTATAGTTGTGCTGCAGTTGTGTAGAGAGGGAGATTTTTCATTTAAAGAATAAGAAATCCCTGTTCCGTTGATGCATCATGAAGGTGGGAGAAACTTGTGGAAACCACAGCTGTGTTTGAGTGGATATCTGGAAGCAGACTGTTGATTGTTTTTGTAGATGACTAATGCCAAAAATTGTCAGATAGCCAATTAGGAAGCCAGATATTTTAATGCAATCGCGTAACTATACTAGCTTCCTTCAAATGATCATTAGAGAGGACATAAATGACTCATCAGATTCGTAGAACAACAGACTGAAATCCACTTGTCTTTCTACATACTTTACCTCAGTTTGACTCGCTTTTACTTTCTGAACTGAATAAAATGTGCCTGGTTACTGTTTTATACTTAATAAAGATATGCTTGACGAATGAGTTAAGAAAAACATGGCATTTTCTGCTAAATGTAATGGACAGTTTCTATTCATCCACTGAGTTTAACATATTGGGAAAAAAATAAAACAATATAAGAAACTGTAAGATAAACCCAAACGTTTGCACAGGCCATTTATAAGTTAATGAGAAGATGATGCTGATGGATGCAACACTGCAGAACATATAATAAAGCCAGGCTTCAGGCTTTACAGCCCTTTTCAGTAAGTGAGTACAGACTAAACCTGCTTGTTTGACTCTTGCAGAGCGGTTGAGGATGAGGTGTTGGACAAAGACCAGATCTTGCTGGAGAAGGAGGCTGAGGTAAGACACCCCCCCCACACACACACATTTCATTGTACTGAAAATATAGGATTGGTGCATTTATGCTGCTATTACATTGCACCCTTTCACGCCTCTGTATGTGGTGTGTACTGTTGGTGGAGCCGGAGGTAGTTATTGTGTGAATTAACGACTCTGCGTCCTCTAGACGTGATCTTTGTGTTGTTCCTTGGCTCTGTGGGACATATAACAGAGACAGACATGGACCTGTGACACAATCAGAGCAAATGGATCTGCACAGGACATGACGCCCCCTTCCTGTCAGATAGAACATGGGCTGCCTTACCATTCTAAAGGTGGAAATGCCTTATTCCCATGTGGTGCTTTGTAGTGAGAATGGAAAGTGTTGTCAGTAGTACCTGAACTGATGTGTTTTAATGATGTGTTTTTATTTCTGCCTTGCTGTATTTGTGCATTATGCTTACTGTTGCAGTATATTTTGAGAACATGCTTTTGTAGGTCATCAGGTAAAGGTCAGACACACACACACACACACACAAGCAGAATGTGACACATCTTCTGGAATTTGGTAAACAACTTGTAATACCACAGTAGATTATCTTGAGCACCAGACTGTACATCATGTTACAAGAACATAATAAGCAACTGGATCTGGAGAAGCTACTCGGTCTGGTGGAAGTGACCACAGTCCAGACAGAGTCTTGGCTAGTCATTTGTAGTGTCAAGGTGTTGATCATAAGTGTTTGAGTCATCAGTCTGTTTACCTTGGTTAAGCCTGAGACATGTAAACACAACCTTGTGGTTAGTATGTTAAAGGGCTGTCACTGCGGATTATATTAGGAACCAGTTCATTAGTAATCAGTTTTATTCAAATTTGCAAATTATTAGACAGTTTTTTAAAAAGCCCCAAAATTGGATGATTGATGGACAGACAGATAGTGGGATGGTGACGTGGATGGATGGCAGACACTTTGTAAATGGATAAAGTACATGACAAAAAAATAAGTACATATATGTGGGTGTGTCTGTCAGCCATATAAATAACCACAGAGCAGTTTTTCAACAAAAATCATCTTAAATCCCATCAATAAATCTCATATTTCACATTGTGAGATTATTGTAATAATAATATTCTATTTGTTAAGACATAATGCCCAGTAAAAGTAAATTAGATTAGATTAGATTAGATTAGCTTCAACTTTATTGTCATTACACATGTACAAGTACAAGGCAACGAAATGCAGTTTAGGTCTAACCAGAAGTGCAATAA
>JBBPDH010023311.1:0-10692 GCA_037974565.1 Clupeocharax schoutedeni
GCTAGCTGACTTACCTTGAATTCAATTTCCGTCAGGTGTCTCTTCACAGGCGCGAACACAGATGGCAGTGTGTTTCAAGATCTTGAATCAAGCGCTGAGATTTCGATTGGTCCAGAAAAAAATGTAATTTATAAGAATTGTCCAATAATGCACGCGATAATGCATTCACGTGAATGACCCAATTGACAATGAAAACGGCGATTGTCGCCGAAAAGCGACAAGTTTGCAGGTCTGGATGAGGTAAAAATGTTAGTATCATCATATTGGAGTATCTAATGGAGTAAGACATCAAGGCAAAAGAAGGTATGAGGGTTTCTCCAAGGAGGCCCACCCATGAGGCTCTGCCAGCAGTGAGAGTCCGTTTACCATAGCAACAGGGCCTGAGGAGCAAAGCACAGACAAACATGAACGTCCCCCTAGAAGCAGCTCTGCTTTAACTGTGGTTCATCACAACCCTCTGTACAGCCTGGTCTTGATTACATTTCAACCATTTGCTTAAAAAGGTCATTTGCTTATTTGAATAAGTTAATATGGCTTTTATAACATGATTTGCCTGCAGTTGATTTGCTGCTGTAATAAAAGACCTGCAAGGCTCATGGTTTTCTATGAGAAAGACAAACAAAAATTCTATTATGTTGATGTTAACTGTCAGTAGAATGAAAAGAACATGTCCTAAGTATGCGACCCTGTATCAGACAAAGAGAACTGAGTAAATTACTCCAGCACTAAGAACCAAAGTTGCTGCCTACCTATAAATCACTTACTGGCATGAGAAAAAAAAAACGTCTCTTATCTTCTCAAAAATACTGCCTTAACAGACCTCTCAGACAGGGATGGATTACTGGCTGGGCCAGTGGGGCAAGTGCCCAGGGGTCCGTGGCAGCCAAGGACATGAAGGAGCCTTAGATCAGAATGACTGAGGAAGCTCAAATACTTGGGACAGTTACTGCAAATGCAAACATCAGAGGAGGTCTTGAATATGTAAAGAAATTGAATAAATAAGTGAATATGACCTGAGAATACATATATACATTATTTATGTTATTATTATTATTATTATGCTTTCCCAAAGCTGGAACCAGCTGCCCGGCAATCGACATGTCTGAAACTGGAGAATCTTACCAGAATTATGTCAAGCTATTGCCACATTTGGCCATAACCTGCACCCAAGTAGCTTATAGTTAGGAGTCATGGTTTTTAATATTAATGCATTTCAATACTCTGATAATTATTTTGGACCCCCAAATATTTTTGAAGCTGTACATACTTTTGTCATGCTGTAAATGATTATGTCTATATCCCTGTCTTCAATTGGCTTCAACAATTATAACAGACCTTAAACAAAGAAAGAACAGAGAACAGAAATGACATACTAATATAGCACCCATGGTTTCATGTGTATTTTTACACTGGTACAATTCTGCTGCTCATAATGGTGATAAGAAACTACTATACAAGGCACCTGACTCCCATCACGTTGTCTCTTTGCCATCCTGTCACAAAGCATTATCTCCCCCCTCTGGACTCTTTAGAAATGGCAGTTGGAGGAAATGAAGCTGCCCATCTTTACCCGATCAACTTAAGTTAAACAAATGCTTTAATTTTGAGTAATAGACGGACTACAATCATTTCTAGTGAAGTGTGAAAGGGTCACTTACAAAATATTGGCCATCTATTGAAACTGAATATTAAAATAGCAATACATACATACAAGACTTAATATAAAAAAATCTTTAATGGAAGCACATATCTAATAAAATGCCTCAGCAAAATGGTCAAACTAAATCAGTATGTAAAAGACAGTATATAGTACAAGCAGTAAGAACTGCAGTATACATCGACCAGCCAGAACAAACCAACTGTCTAATGTTGTGTAGGCCCTCCAAAGCCCCCCAAATAGCTCTGACCTGTTGAGACAAGACCTCTGAGTGTGTGTACTGTGGTATCTGGCACTAAGGCATTTGCACTATATCCTTTAAGTCAGTAAGTTGTGAAGTGGGGCCTCCAATAAATGATCAGTGTTGCTTCTGTCAGTGGTCTTAATGTTGGCAGATGACCATAAAAGAGTCATATTGCTCATGAGGGTCCATTGTGCTGTGAAATATGTGTACCCTGTGAAAGCGTCAGCGGTAGGAAGTGTGTTAGAAGGAGGATGTACCCCAGAAGAGGGCGCTGTATTGCCTGTGTATTGCTCAGGTCAGGTACTGCTCTTTGGGGGGGTGTGACCAATCCAATCAACACATCTGCTGCTTGACGGTTAACTGCCCATGAATGACCAAACTTTTTTTCCTGCCAGTATCCTGTGCTCTGACTAGTCGATCCAATCTGCATTCTGATTGGATGATTCCTGCAATCGGAACGGCCAGTTCAGCCCTGCGCTCTGAGTAGCTTTCTAGTTTTCTGATAAGATGATTCAATCATGTTCTATATCTCAGCTTACTGTTTCCTGAGGTGTAACAAGGAGGTGAAGAGGCTTTAACTACACGCCCCCCTCTCCATAGCCCCATAGCCCCATAGCCCCATAGCCCCAGCCACCTGTCTGGCATGATCCCAGCTACAGGATACCTGTCTATTCTCTCTGCACACTCTAACCTGCAGGGATGCAGTAATGGATTGAAAAAATCATTAAAGATTGATGACAAATAGAGTTGGCCATGAATTAGATTAGTTTTGTTGCCGCACACTGTGTCTCTTTAAGAAAAACAAAACGTAAACAGCATAAACATGGTGGAAGTATAGAAAACTCATCTATAGTGTTTACTTCACCCTAACATAAAGTAAAAGGTGTGTTAGCTGCCCACCTTGTGTTTTTAAGTGAGAAATTGTTGCTCTCTCAGCAGGTAGTTCTTCTTATGTATTGAAAATGTGATGTTTACTTGCTGTCCAGCTTGCATGGTCCAAAGTGTCCAAAGTGTATTTAACGTCTGAGAGAACCAGCACGTGTGTGTGTGAGTGACAGATCGATTGATTAATCAAATACATAGCTGACAGATTATTTGGCTATTGAAACAGTTGTTAGTTGCACCTCTGCTAACCTTCTAGTGACTATACTTACATTTTAACCAACCTGCTGAACTGTCAGGCCCCCTCTAACCATCTGATCGGTGTTGCAACTGACTTCTTTATTAACTATACTAATACTAGTTATTTAAAGGTTTATATATCACAGAGAGAGGTAGAAAAGAGAGAGAGAGAGAGAGAGAGAGAGAGAGAGAGGAAGGAGAGGCAAAAAGAAAGAGAAATAGAGATACCAGGGACTGTGGAACAATAGAGGTAGGTAATAGACAGGCTTCTAGTAGCCTAGTCTGAACCCAGTGACATGGGGACTGTCCCTGTAACTAATGATTGTAAGTCGCTTTGGATAAGAGAATCAGCCAAATGCCACTATACTTACGTAGGTGGCCTGTCCTGATGAATCATGTGTTCATGCTCTGAACACTGTTCTGCTGTGAAACGTTAGGGCCTGGCATGTTTCTTTGTCACGTACCACCTACTTCTATTGCTTGACGGATGATGCCATCATCACCACCCTTCATCTGGCCCTCACCCATAGGGGCAAAAAGGACACTTATGTTAGAACCCTGTTCATAGACTACAGTTCAGCTTTTAACACCATCATTCCTTAACATCTGACTGGAAAGCTGAAACTGCTGGGCCTGAACACCTCCCTCTGCAACTGGAGCATGGACCTTCTGAATGGGAGACCTCAGTCGGTCAGGATTAGGAACAACATCTCCAGCACGATCACTCTGATCACAGGAGTCCCCCAGGGCTGTGCGCTCAGCCCTTTGCTGTTTACGCTACTAAGCCATGCACAGTTCACAAAAAAATAATCACGTTTGCTGATGACACGACAAAAACAGGCCGCCAGCCTTCTCAGTCAGAACTAAAACATAAACTGTGCAGTGCACACACACACAAACACACACACACACACACACACACTCACACACACAGACATTCTGACCCGAACTGCCGCCTTCTCCCAAACACACTGCATGCACACAAAATTGTTCCTCATATAGAAAACTTTCTTAATTCCCTCTGCCACTACAATACCTTATATTTATTATATACTATATTTTGTTTTTAATCCTGTTGCTGCTATTGATGCTATTTTTGATGTCTACCTTAGTGTTTGCACACTTAACTTAGTAGGTCATAACACTGCATTCACACAGTACTGCACCAGCTCCTGTCAGCTAGATTGTTGTCTTTAGATTAGATTAGATTCAAGTTTATTGTCATTACACATGTACGAGTACAAGGCAACAAAATGCAGTTTAGGTCTAACCAGAAGTGCAGTAAGCAGCAAGTGCAGGATAAAGGTATAGTTATGAGTTAAGTTATGAGTATACATAAGGCAGGGTTGGACTGGGACATAAAAACAGCCCAGCCCAGCCATACCTGCCCACCACGTTCACACACACACGCGTGCACACACACTGTATGTATCTATATGTATTAATTCAGTGTCCATTATCCTCAATATACATGTAAAATGGCTGTTTAGAATATAAATACAATTTATTTACTATTAAAATGAATAGAAAAATAAGAAATAAGAAAATGCTATTTGTTTTCAGGTTTTATTGTAAATAATGAAATGTCTTAATTTATGTATGGTTGTAATTCTAATGAAACACATTGATGCTTAGGGTACAACATTTCAGCTGTAGCTATATTTCAAGAGATGCTTGAGGCAACTGTATTTCAACATCACTATAAGGGCCTACAGAAGAAGTTTAGTAAACAGCTCACTTTTCTCTGCAACTTCGTCAAAGATCACATCAGAGTCCAGAGAGAAGAGGGTGTCCCTCTCTGTTGCCATCAACATGAACATTAATACTACGTTTATTAAATGTCCGTCTCACCTCAGCAGTCCCCTGCTGACATCTTCACCTAAGTGTTTTGTCGGCCTTCCAGCAAATAACAGATTTATTTTAACACATTTGGTGGCCTCTAGCTCAAGTGCTTGTCTTTTTTTCTCTCTCAATTTCTCGGCTCCTCCTTTACTTTTTTATATTTTGTGTTTTATCATGTTCACTCTCGTTGCACACAGTACACGGCGTCGGCTCACTTGGCTAATCCCTGCATTTGTTTCCTCAGCACCCGCCAGGGTTGCCAGATCTGAGTGACAGTTTCCAGCCCAAACTCAACGTAAAACCCGCCCACTTCAATAAAAAACAGCCAAAATGTCCACCTAGCAAACAACTATGTTGAACGTAAAAGTATAGACGTAGCCCGATAAAGAGCATGATGTTATAAACAGTTTTATAAAATAAACACAGAATAATGCACAAGCAAGCTTCCTTGGCAGCAAAATAAATCCATTAAAGCCACACATGAGGCTAATACAGGGAGGAACAACCCCACCCCCCACCCCCAACACTCGCTGGGGAGGTCTAAAACTGGCTGATGTCCCACCGTTCCTGCAGCAGACCCCGTTGGTACAGCAAAAGACGTAACACTTGGCACACAAGACTTCTGTGGCGCCATGTTTCTTCAAATCATTAAGTTAAGCTCGAATTTCTGTGTTACAGAGGCCTTTGGAGTCATCCTCTGGCACAGGGGCAATCAAGCGTTTTAGTTCCGCATAAGTCTCCCATTCCTTTCTGTAAAGTTTTTTGTATTTTCCCCACTTCGGCGTGATGCTATCTCTCGGTAAATCACCTCTCTGTGACTTGGTTGAACTTTTTGGCATTTATAACAAGTGACCAATACAATTTCACTGTGATGATTGGTTAACCAATGACCGTCACTGATTGATGATATCATGTCATATTTGACAGATTCTCTGAATGATCTAATTGTGACACGTACATTTTTATGTCACCATGGGTTTAATCACCATGGGTTTGTAAATATATTCTTAGTATATTTTAAAATATATTTTTAAATTATTATACTAATGACAGTAAAACCTGCTAAATATTTTAAAAAGCAGCCCAAATTTCATAGACCCGCCCAACGCCAATTTTTCCAGCCCAGCATAACCAAAAGAAGCCCAATTGGGCGGGAAACCGTCCAATCTGGCAACACTGGCACCCGCTCAAAAACTTGAACTTGATTTTAATTGGCCAATGCTCAGCGAATACGTGTGCTTATCGTAAGTTTAACAGTCAGTCTCGCAGTTCGCATCAGCTTTATGCGACCGATTAGAAAGACACAAACATGGGATTTCAACTATACAACAATAAACTTCCAAACAGAATTACGATTATAAATTATTTAAAAACTAAATGCCTAACGCACCGGCCCACAAAGACCGCGGCCCACCAGGAATCTCCCGGTAGTCCCGATGGCTAGTACATCCCTGACATAAGGTGATATGTACAAGAAGAAACTGAATAATATTTACAGATGGATGTACAGTAGTATGAACATAATATACAGTATGAATATATGAAGTATGAATACAGTATGGATATATGAACATAATATACAGCTTGTATTAACTATAATCAGGAATTACAAGTGGATGAACAATTTTACAGATTGCTGCAGTGATCATGGACATACAATGATATGAACAAAATTTACAGTTTAATTGTCTACTATTATCTACTATTCAGAGATATACAGTTTAATAGTTTATACTATTCCGGGATTGACATGCTCCAAATGCCCCAAAACATTCAAAACAAACACATGGTCAAACATGCAGCCTCAGTCAACTTGAGTACATTGTTTTTACATTTTATTTCAAATAATGGCAGCTTCAAAACATGTCATTTGTGAGTGTCATTAGAAACATAAGTGATATGGAATAACCAGCAAACAAAGAAATTAAATGTAAATAAATAAACTCAGACTACATAAAAATAATGACCCTGTGTGCAGTATAAAAAAAGGAAATAAAAATAAAAATAATAAACATCAGTTGGTTCTTGTTTTATTTACATTTACATTTACGGCAGACGCTTTTATCCAAAGCAACTTCAATTCCCTAACTACAAAGGACAGTCTCCCTGGAGCAACTTGGGGTTACGGGTCTTGCTCAGGGACCCAGTGGGGGTCTGCTGAATGTATGCTGTTTATAAAAATGTATATTTTTTCCAGGTTATCAGGAATGAAGCTGAAATATCGAGCAGTCGCTTCTGTTGTGGAATCTTTAATAAAACTCAGAGAATTGAATGTGTTAAACCAGTTTCTTTATTCTCTGCAGAGACGGTTCAGTCCGTGCTCAGACAAGTCTGTGTGTGGAGGAACTCACAGGATGCATGAATACACAACCAAAGGGAGGAGGACACAGACGGTGTCTGAGAAACAGACTCTGCAGTCAAGGTTGTTGGCTGCACAAGCACAAAAACATATTGTTCTTCTCTAACACATGCACTTTCTGTGCAAAATATCGTAGCCATCCGGTCTGACAGTATGCTACACTAAATAACAATATGCTACGCTAAACAATATACTACACTAAATGAACAATCATCACTTCTACATTCTAGAGAGGGTCAAGTTGTGTTTTTTGTCATCCCACTTCCTCCTTATTTCCTGGAATGCTGCTGGCAGTTGGAGAGAGAGAGAGAGAGAGAGAGTGATTGGTGACCTCATGTGGATGATAGATGCTGTAAAGATTAGTAATGTGTTGTTTGTAAGCAGTGGCACAAACAGACCATGTAAGTTGCTGGTATTCAATGACATTACTCACCTTTGTGTGACAGAAACCCGGTTATTCCATCTATTTATATAAACGTTCAAACAACAAACTCAGTCAGCTTGTTTGTAGAGTAACATTTCCCAGAACAGTGAGGGCTGGTTTCTCAGACAGGGATTAAGCCTAGTCCTAGATTATGTAGTACTGGTAATATAGATTTTCCATTAAAAAGGAAAGGGTAGTCCAAGACTAGGCTTAATCCCTGTCTGGGAACCCGGCCCCGAGTGTCCGTTATTGGTGAGTAAAGCCGTGATAGGAAATGTGGGGCCCATCAGTAGCAAAAGTGTAAACCTTGCTGTTGCCATGCATTAAAGATGCAAAGATATCCAGAATGGAGACTTTTTTTTTAAACTCTTCTCGTTATGAAACATGATTCTTTTCACTAAAGATAGCACATGCAGTCACAAAAAGTATTACCTTAAGGCTTTATTAGCACAGAGAACCTGGTCAACAAAATCTAATCTCCTGCGACAAAGTCCATGCATAGCATTCCTTCCTTCTGTTCGTCTGTCATAAAGATATGACTTTTTTGTAGCAGGAGGTCGTGTGTGTTCCTCATATGACCTCCTTTTTCCCAAGGTTTACTGAGAAGAACTACATGTCTCAGAATCAACTGGACTTTCTAATATATTCGAGTTTTAACTTTAGAGACAGATTTTAAATATTTTTTTACAAGTTTAAAGGCTTCCTAACAGCTAGACATTTTCCTTGTTCAATACCTTGGTTGTATTAATATCATATCAGTTAAAACTCAATGTTTCAAACTAATTTGGATAAGAAATAATATTTAACAATAATATCATCACCACGGGACACACAGTGGTGCAGTGGATAGAAAAGGTGCTGCATTCAGTACCAGATTTCGTTTCCTGGGCAGATGTCACGCACACCGGCTCACGTGCTGTCACGAGGTACCGGAAATGACTGTACGTCAGTATAAAAGCAGGTAACAGGTGTTCTTCCTCGCACAGACATTGAAGTCCATAGCTTCATGCTACGTGTCCCTATCACCGCCAGTCCTAGGTTCCGTGAGTACTCACGCTCCCCGGAGCTCTACCCTTATCCCCCTGTGTGTGCGAGTGAGAGCACGGGCCCGTTTGGTGCGTGGCTCTACTCCTTTACCGGAGCACTCTCAGTGCAAACAGCGCGGTTCACCTACTATCGCGTACCAGTCACGCCCGGGCCAATCCGCCACGCAACAAGGGCGTCTAAGCCTTTCCGTTCTGCCCACCGTGACAGCAGATGTGTGGAGTTCGCATGTTCTGCCTGTGTCTGTTTGGGTTTCCTCCAGGTACTCTGGTTTCCTCCCACAGTCCAAAGGCCTACATGTCAGGTGAACTGGCCTTAGCTGTGTTTGTCTGTGTGTCTAAACTGTGACAGACTGGCGACCTTTCCGGGGCATTTCTCTGCCTTTCATCCTGAGACCACTGGGACAATCTCCCTGGTTAAGAATAAGTGATTTGGACAATAGATGGATAGATGCATCACCAACCTCACCTAAGTAGATCAAAAACTGAATAACACACATTTCATTCAGAAATACGTCCTAGCATAAGATCTAGCATATAGCTCACAGGCAATGTAGGGCTAATCAAATCTAAATCTATTTTAGCATAAAGAACACAAGGGTATGGCATCATGTTTCTGCCCTGTGGACACTTTTTGTGATTCCAACCAAAACACCTGCATGTTTTTTACACCATGCCAGTTAAATACTGACCACCTGCACCATCAACGTGAAACCTTCCGGTGGTAAGTTGGTAGAACAACAGAGGCTCTATAAAGGCTTTGTACTCACTGCAGAGCAATCAGATTTGCTGCTTATATCTCAGACGTGAGTCTTCAGATTCTAGTTGCATTTGCTCGCATACCTTTATTGGTTTCCATAGCATCAACAAATGCATGGGTCACTGAGCAGCAAAAGGCAGCACATATAAAATTAGTCACATTTATGAGTTAGATCTTGACGGGTACCATTCCCTTAATGACAGTAATGAGCAGAATGATCGTGCAATATTTCACAACATTGTTGCACTTTTTAGCCCCTGGAACCTGAATAGTACAACAAATAACGTTAGCTATAATTGCAATATTTTCATATATTTTCATATATCCTATTTCATATATTTACATATATTGCTTACATATATAATATATTATTATCAAATATATATACACACATATATATTATAAAAGAAATATATATACACACAATATATATATATATATATATATTGTAAACATATTACTGTGTACAATTCACAATATATAAGTATACACATAAAATATATTGTCACATAGTGAGAAATATATTTATGTTGCGTAAGGCGATTAATAGCCTCTACCGGTAGTGTTCAGAGTTCAGAGATCAAATAATTACAGAAAAAAGAGTCTTTTTTGTTGCATGTCTCAAATCTCTCAAATACAGTCTCTCAAATACAGTTCAATCTGACTTGTCAGAAGTGTTATGGCCAGGAATGAGGTATCATACCACATGCAAATGCAGCTTGAATTCAGAAAAAAAAATCATGCGGGTTTTTTTGCTATTTTAACCACTGAAAACCTGTCCTGCTCAAATCAGATGTTCACAAAATTGAATTTGAGCTGCCTGACTGAACAAGGCCAAAGTTAGACCCTCTACCATGACCACAAAATATCAAGCTGGATGGAGGAAGCCAAAAAAGCGAGAGGCCCAACATGTGGCTGACACTGATGATTTACAAACCGGATTCCAAAAATGTTGGGACACTATATACAAATCATGAATAAAAACTGAATGCAATTATGTGGAGGTGCCAACTTCTAATACTTTATTCAGAATAGAACATTAATCACGGAACAAAAGTTTAAACTAAGGAAATGTATCATTTTAAGGGAAAAATATGTTGATTCAAAATTTCATGGTGTCAACAAATCCCAAAAAAGTTGGGACAAGGCCATTTTCACCACTGGGTGGCATCTCCCCTTCTTCTTACAACACTCAACAGACGTCTGGGGACCGAGGAGACCAGTTTCTCAAGCGTAGAAAT
>JBBPDH010023383.1:0-10690 GCA_037974565.1 Clupeocharax schoutedeni
ATTGTGAATAAACTCCCCGCTGGTTTCCACAGACTTGGCATCCTTTCCCCTTCTTCTACATCCCAGCACCCCTGACAATAATATGTCAATTGGTTAATTCGTTTGACATCAATAAATATCAATATTTCACTGAAATGCTTAAGTAAATGGAGTCATTTTAACTATTTATTTCCCTTGGATTAAATGATTAACTGCTTAATTGGTTAGTTGGTTTGATCCATCAAAAAAAAAAATCAAATTCTGAGTTGTAACTATTTATTTCCTTTGGATACATGATCAGTTTTATTTGAGTACTTTTATCCGAGTAAAACGGAGTAGTAACTAGTTATTTCTCACCACTGACATTCTGGCATTAGCTGTGTAGTTAATACCCGGCATGTGTCTGTATCAGTTGGCCTTCTGTGATTTTTCACAAAGACAGTAATCATATATGCTTATCAGAATTATTACAATACAGTCCCAGCACCACAATATGATTGGTTGAACAGTATTCTTTTTAGACTGTTAATAAAAACACCAATTTCAGGTTTTTAATAACAACTGTACATTTCCGCTGAGCATCATTTGCAAAGTAATGACTTGTATTAAGCTGAAGTTAACCATTAACTGTCTATTTTAAACAATTAAAAATTCTACTCGTTCACAGAAATGAGCTGGTGCCTTCAAGCAAATAAAGTGAATAAACTAAAATCAGACTGAATAAACTAAAATTAGGCAGAACTGAGCAAAATAAGACCCCATGGTGCTGCAGTGGGTAGCACTGTCGCCTCACAGTGGGTAGCACTGTTGTCCTTGTGGTGGCGTGGGTTTCCTCCGGGGTCTCTGTTTCCTCCAACAGTCCAAAGACGTGTGTGTCAGGTGAATTGGGGACTCAAAATTGATCATAAGTGTGCCCTGCAGGGGGCTGGTGCCCCGCCCAGAATGAGTTCCTGCCTTACGTCCATAGACCATGGGATAGGCTTCAAGTTACAGAAAATGAATGAATGAATGAATGAATGAATGAATGAAGAGAACAGAAGACCGGTTGTGCCTTTACAGTCGAAACTGGCTGGAATAAAGTAGCATTCAGGTTAAACTGACCAACCCTGAAGAAGCTGGCCAAACTGAGCCGAGTTTCATGATGTGCAACACAAAAGATTACTCCCTTTTGGTGGAAAGAGTTGGTATGAAGACATGTTCAGAGCTTCGTTCCTTCGCTCCTATTGTGTACTTCATTTTAAACCAAGATCGTAAACCATCTGGTCATATTTTGTCTCAGACACACTGCAGGATTAGAATGGGAATCTGTGCAACTGTTTAATGCAGGAGACACACACATTCATACACACCCACACACACACACACACACATATAGATACATACTCACATGCACACACATGCAAGCTGTCATTTTAGTTTTTATTAGTCTTAGTCACGTCCAAACTTTTATTAGTCTACTCAAGTTTCAGTCGATTAAAAGTATGAGCACTTTAGTCAGAATTATCCACTATTTTTATCTAGTTTTAGTCAATAAAAGTTGTATTTTAGTCTCTTTTTAGTAATGTAATTCTATTTAAATCAGTCAATATAGTATAAGTATAGTAGATAGTAGAATAGACTAAATCTAAATTTTCTTTTAGTCAAAACTATTTCACAATTCAAACAAGGTTATCTTATTATTATATTATTATTATCTCATAGACTCAAAAAGTCTGTACATCCATTCCAGACTCGGAAGAAAAACTGAATTTATTTTTATTCCTGAACAAATAAAGTCTATACAACCAAATCAGAACAATTTAGGATCAGCTTCTTTGCATGGATGTGGGAAAGGCTGCTTATGAAAATGCTGTGTGTTGCTGTGTGTGAGAATTCGTATTGGGACGTAGCACCGTTCAGCTCTAAGGTCGAGCATTCCCCTCCCTATTGTACAGGAAATCACGTATCGTTTTAGTCAACGAAAATGAAGAGACATTTTAGCATAATTTTATTTTGTAAATCACATTTAGTCTCGTTCTTATTAATTAACAATATTACACAATATATTTCATTATAGTTGTCACATGATAAGCATTTACATTGCAGCGCTAGGTTTTTCCCCGGGCGAGTTTTGTGGCTATCATGTAAACACTGGGTCCTCCAGGTAGCCGGGGGAGGGGCTGCCCGCTGCAATGCCTGTTGAAAATTGTTGTAGTTTGCCGTCAATTTCTGTGAGCCAGCAGATGCAAAACTGGAACTTAAGTATTGACACCAATGCTATTGATATCGAACTCAGTACTAAAATTTAGTATTGATTAATATCTGAGAATCGGAGAATTGACAACCCTAACACATACAAACCACACCTACACCCCACACACAAACATACACAATAAAGGTATAATGGTACACAGATGTCTCGGTTCGGTACGTACCTCGGTTTTGGTGTCACAATTCGGTACGGTTCACGATACAGCAAAGTTAAGCAACAAAAAGTTCTGAAGTATGAGGCTTGGTTTGTTTTTGTTTATTTTAAACAAACAACAGTGTATTAACCAGTAAACACACACTCTTGCTTATATTTTCATGTATGTGTAAGTGTTACGCTAGTAGGTGGCACTATTGCACCATACTATGACCCAGGTTATGGTTTATGATTTACTTGCGCTTTTTGGTCCCTCTGTGATTCCGTATTACTTCAATCATGTCTTCTCTGTCGTACCGTGTATTCTCCGAAAGACATCATGTACCGAACCGTGACCCATGTACCATGACGGTTCGGTACAAATACATGTACCGTTACAGCCCTAATACACACACACATACACACACAAGCATCCAGGCAGTGAAGCTCAAATCATATCGCAGAAATACTCTTCTGCCCACATACAGTCACACACAACCCCCACCCCCACATATACACACAGTCTCTCTCATTCGCTCGCTTTCTCTCTCTCACTCACTCACACATACACAAATAACCCTCACCCACATAGAGGTTTTTGGGGCGCTTTCAGAGAGTACTCATGTGTCCTCCAGTGCGCTGTGAGTGTTTCCACCATGGAGCATCTCTACACCGACGGCCCACATGCAGTCTATCCCAGCCACTCTTCCTCTGCCTACATACCCCATATCTATCCTCTATATTTAACCAGCCTATCCACCTTTCCAACAGAGTTTACTCCTCAATAACGGTGTCCCCTGGACTCGTTTCATCTGTACTATTTCACAGAGACAGGCATTTAAACCACTACTGTTATTCCATTATCCATATTACTAAACCAACTGTATTCTAATATGCCAATGAGTAAATCATCTGTAGGTTGATGAAGGAAGATTCAGCAAACTGCTACCATACCAGGTGATCTTACATCTTCGTGTTTTTAAATATTACAAATATTAAATGCATCCAATACTCCAATAGAGTTTGTGCAGTTTCGTTTTTGAACGGCTAGTTTGCAATCTGATGGATAAACGGGTCATTTGAAATGCATGCTCAACTGTCTGTACGTCCTCTACAAGAGGGAGCTATGTGCACTTTAGTCGCAGCACTATTAAACATGTTAAAAGACAAAACTTTGAATATTAAATAAGGAAACAAATACCAACTTATTGAACAAATACTCAAGTATTTCAATTATCCAGGACAACCATTTCAAAATGTTGAACATTATACACTTGGGATCTTTTTGCCCCTTTTTGTCCACTTTGATATCTCTTAATGTGAAACAATTCAACTCTGTGATTCTGCATTGTATGCAATTTATGAAATAAAAAAATAAAATAGCAAAGGGTTTTCATTTTTGATTCCACATACCTTACTCCTTACAAAGAGAAGTTTGTATATCTGTATTTACCGACAATGTGAGACAATTCTTGTCTATTGACTCTATCATGTTTCCACCATCTGGGGAGCCTCCATTTGGAAATGCACAAGCTAGATTTGCTCACTCCAACTTCAGCTCCATCCTGGTTCTCCCCAGACTTCAACACACACAGCAGCTAGTTTCTAAACTCATTATCTTTGTACATACACCCCCTTCTTTGGATTTGCTTCTTGCAAAGTCTCTGTTGTTTGATCAGGCTCTGAGCCATTTCCTTTGTCTGGTGTTGTGTGTGATTTTGGACTCCTTCTTGATCCCTGTTTTCTGTTTACCTCAGGTGTTTCTGCCTGCTTGTGTTTTAACCCCTGTCTGTGATGACTGTGAGTACTGGATTGTCGCTAATGAAGCAACTCTGCACACGCGGCCTGCCTCAAGGCGCCGTTCGTTACGGCGTCTTATGGGATTCGAATTAAAACCCAACTTCTTAGCGTATTTTTATAACAACTGCCAGAGGCAGGCAAAGACACAGAAAATAACAGAAAACAACAGAAAACCAGCAGAACTAAGGATGCTTTTTTACTACAGTATAAAAATATAAAGCAGTAAATAATAAATTATACTGTTTTCCATCATAATGCTCTTTTCTCTGTTGCAAAGCTCAGCTTCTAGCATCTTGAAGTTGCTTGATCTTGTCGAGCATTATTAGCTAATTATCATTTGAATATTCATGTCTGGTGATGATTTGGATCTGCAAAATCCAGCCAATGTGGAGACTTTATGGGAAGATCTTGGTGCAAAAAACAGTGAACAAAATGTCTTTCCCTCTGAAAATAACTGGAAACAGCACAATCTGCTATGATAACATTCCTGTTGGATAGATGCTATCATAAAATCATACAATACTACACAGCAAAAAGCAATTACAGAATGCTGCAGAACACTCAGGGTCTGATGTTCTTGCAGAGCCAAATTTAGTAAACTGCATCTATCAGAGCCACTTTATGGACAAAAGTAAAGGGACACCTGACACCAACAGGGGCCTTAATGTCACTGCATTCAATTACATAGACTTCAATATAGAGTAGCCATAACATCTTCCAGTCTTTTTTGAAGGCTGTTGGGATCTGTGCCCATTCATTCTGTAGAGCATTTATGAGGTCAGACACTGATATTGGACAAGAAGGACTGACTCGCAATCTCTGTTCCAGTTCATCCCAAAGGTGTTGAATGGGGTTGAGGTCAGGACTCTGTGTAGGACAGTCAAGTTCTTCCACAACCAAATACATCCAGCCAAGTTTTTGTTGTTGTCTAAAATGGTATTTGGTATACTGAAGCATGAAGATGGCCCTCCACTGGAAGTGCAAAGCTGCATTAATTAATAATAATTTACAGGTGTCTCAATATTTTTGTACAGAGAGAGAGAGAAATAAGATATATTCTTTTGATAGAGCCTAAACCTAGATTGAGCACCTCAAACCCACCAGTTTGGAGATGTGGCCTGAGCTGTGGGCTGTTGTGAGCTGCTCTGTTGTTCACGTCCTAAGCTGAGTGAGGGGTGCTCCATGGAATGCTGCATTCTTCCGTTTTGTTTAATCTGCCTGTGGCCTGGAGCCGCTTCACTGTTTCGCTCTTGTCCGTTCGTCTTAAGCTTAGAAAGACGGATGACTGTATCTGAGAAGCAGACACGCAAAAGCCTCTTACAGAGAGCCCTAAAGCACCATGCTACACTGCATTCACTGCTCTGAATAGACAATAGAGACAAACATTCACACACAGAAACTAATATCCTTTATGTAGCGAGAAGATCAAGCATAGGGTGTCTTGCTAATCTTCTTCTAATGAATGAAAGGAAGGTGTCTGAGAGGGCAAACAGCAGGATCTACACACGTTTAAGCAAGCCTTTAGCTTAAATCAGCTTAAACTGCTCATCTGAACCAGAAAAAGTACCAAACTTGGGGTGCATTTCTAATTACGCTCCAGAAATTTTATTTTTTCTTTTGGTCTCGAAGAGGATGAGGAGAACGATGGACTTTACAGCCACTACATGTGCTGTAACATGTGCTGTTTGTTTAGTAAATTTGAACTTTTATAATTCCAGCAAGATTTTGCCTGTTCTGCAAGTCTCAAGGCCAATCCTTGTGGCTGTATAGTCCTCCGATGAGGGTCTGCACCCTAAATTGACCCATCTTGTAATCAATTGATTAACCAACAGCCCCTTACTTGATCATATTGAGCAGCCAGGAGGTTCTCCACAGCGGGGGACCTTTTGGCACTCAAGTATGTTTGTGTGCATCACAGAATGGATGGAAATGTAACCAATTCCAGCAGAAACTCATGAATATATTTGCAGTCTTTACTGGGACAGTCATAGGATGCCACCTTGGCCACAAGTCAATTTATGAAATTGCTGTCCTGTTAGATCTACAACTGTAAATTCTAACGCTAGTTTCATGAAACAGAAAAGTCTACAAGCAATAACAGCTCAGCCACAAAGCTGTAAACAACAAAAACTCACAGAGAGCTTACTACTATAGTGGGTGTCCTCTGCTGTATCAGTCACTACAGAGTTCCAATTGCCTCTGGAAGAAAATCTGGAGTTTCATGAAATGGATTTAAGAGGCCAGAGAGCTGCGCAAAAGCCTAAAATCATTATGGCCAATACCAAATGTTCTCTAGAGTGGTGAATCACTCTTCACTATCTGGCAGAATGACAGATGAATGTAGGTTTGATGAAAACGCTACCCAATGGAACAAATTGTGCCAACAGTACGTTTGGTAGAGGGGGGATAATGGGCTGAGGCTGTTTTTCAAGACTTGGACTCTCTTTTGATTCCAGTAAAGGTAATGTGAACACTGCAGCATACCAAGTCATTTTCCACAGTTTGGGGAAAGCCCTTTCCTGTGATCTAGCACACTAACTAACATTAAGATTTTGCCTGTATTGTTAAAATTGTACCTTTTTGTACTTAATGTTACATGTATGCACCTGGGGTTTGAGAGTAACGTAATTTCAAATCTCTGTAGGTCTGGTACGTATGGCAGATTTGACAACAAAGTTGACTTTGACTTGACTTTGACTTTGATTAATAGAGACATGATTTAAGTTTGGTGTGGGAGAAATCCAAGGCCCTGACCTCAGCCTAACTAAACACATTTGAAACAGATATTGTGAGCCTGGCCTTCTTGTCCAACATCAATGTCTGAAAAAGCTCTTTTAACAAAATGGGCACAGAGAAAAACTTCCAACATCTTGTGGAAAGCCTTCCAAGAAGAGTGTTATAGACTATTTTAAATTTTGTAATTGGCTGTCAAATATGTTCAGATAGATGTGATGCACAGCTGTCTACATAGTTTTGGCCATTTACAGTGTACAAGACCACACCCTCTGTTTCAGTTGCACGGATCTAGATGGTTATATCAAACAGCTTACCAGCTAGGGGCACACTACTTAATGACTGTATGTCCTTTTTTAAGACAAAGACCCCATAGTGTTTTGGTACAAATGACCCATTGACCATTAAGTGGAACATTGTTTTCTGTGTTCATACGCATTAGCCAATTAGAATATATACTAAAACATGCTTTAGTTTTGGGTAAAACAATTGAATGTAATAGGACAGGTTATTGGTTTTGGTGTTCAAAAATATATCACAACAAACATCCAATAATATTATATCACCACCAGCTGGATATGAACCTCTGAAATACTCTGACTGTTTATGTGGAGTGTAAATTCTGGCACAAAAACCTTCTCGCACTGCCAGTGGCTCACAGTCGTGGTGCTTCAGAGCCCACTGACAAGCTTTGCTTTGGCGAGGTAATTTGCATTGCCAGATGCCATCCAGCTCGCATCTTCAAGCATCTAGGTTTCTCTTCCTTTGAGCTTTGGCTGCTGTGCAGTCCAGTCACATCACACTTTATGGAAATCCGCAAACCCTGGCGCTTTCTCCGGGTCCATGCGCTTTCTGGACTGCCTTGCAAAAATAATTAAACCATTCATGGGTGTCGTGATCTACATATCCTGCTGGAAATACAAACCTACTGTATATCTGAAAACCAGACATTGCAAAGTGTTGATGCGCAACAAAAAGGAGATTTCTGGGTTTGATGAACGGGGGAAGGGTAAACTTTGAGAAGTGGAAATGATGAGTAGGAGTGTGGGCTTTGTTTGTGAGGTTGCCTAAAAAGGCAGCTTGAATCTATCAGGAATAGAAACCCTAGAGACCCCTCCTGGGTGAAGCGAGAACCTATTCAGACAGGCTGCTATTCCCTTAAGGGTTTTCTCCTGAAAGTATCTGTAACTTTGTGTGTGCGCGTGTGTGTCTTTAAGACTGCGCTGTCATGGCTCATGATATTGACTAACTTAGAACTGAGTGTATTCCTGATTTTAGTAAATATAAACAGTGTAAATCAGTCTAAAACCGGTGTTTGCTCTCTTACACGCTCGCTGTATGCTGCTCTTGCGCTCGGCCACTCTCTGGACCCCCTCCCTTTCTGCTTTTTCTGTTTGTTTCTAAGACCTAAAATAACAGACATTTGGCCATTTTTGTTCTTTTTGGGCATTTGTGTATGATGCCATTTTTAAAACCCCAATAGTGGGGTTACATATTTTTAAATAACAATAACTTTGGTTGTACATGACATGAACACGTCTGATCCCTTGAGCATCAACACAAACTTGGGGAATTTCATTTTAAGTAGTTGATTTGCCGTGCAATGATAATTTACCATTTGTTTCACTTCCGGCACAGTTTCGTGCTGCTTGTGTTCCAGGGGTTAAAAGAGGCCGCTTGAATCTGTCAGGAATAGAAAGCCCAGAGATCCCTATAAGGTGAAACAAGAACATGCTCGGAAAGGCTGTTATTTCCCTTGAAGGTTTGCTCTTCAGAGTATCTGGAAGTTCGTTTGTGTGTGTGTGTGTGTGTGCGTGTGACTACATGTGTCATAAGACTGGCTCATGAAATCTACTGAATGGCGTCCTAAAAATACTGCTCATCCAACTCATTCCTCATGCCATCAGAGAGAGAGAGAGAGGGAGCCAGTAGAGATGAGGAAAGTAGAGAAAGGGAAAGTGATGGACAGATGCTTTCTGAGAAGACAAGCCATTACGGACGAAGAAAGAGCAGCTTCAGTAGTGGCAGCAGCCATCAGTTCTGCTTAGTCTTACAATTAGGGCTGGAATTGTTCTGTTTTACTTAAAGGTGATCCACAGTGGTACTGACAACGCAGCTGCATAGTCCCTGGGAAAGATGTGGCCAGATATATAGGACTCAATTTTCACTATGGCTTTGTCAGTGTGCCAGGGTGGGCTGCAAATTCGGCTCCACATAAACACACCTTGCCCTCATTTTATGGATGGCTGAGTTCCGATTGGGTTGTGTACGTATGAGAAAATCTGATTACAGTTAGGGAAAGAGCTCTCACAGGAGGCTTTGGAGCTGCATTCTGATCATCTTTTTTGTGGTAAGGCATGTGGTCCACAGTCTGGTATAGTGTTACATAAATAATTTTATACACTTTCTTGATCGTGGAGGAAACTGCTCGAGGCCTCTGGATTTAATCCATTCATTTACCAGCCAACAATGCCATGTGTGGGGATGGTGCTCATGGGTACCTCAGGGTGCCATTGGCAGTCCAGGGCTTTGAACCCACAACCTTCAGATCACAGGTGCAACTCCCTAGCCACCAGCTGTCCTGGGATCATGGGATTACATGATGGAAAACAGGTGTCAATGTTAGCGGCTTGCTGTTCAATCACAGTGGGGAGGTCTTGGGTTTGATTCCCAACCAGGTCCGATATGGGATTTGTTTGTTCTATTCCTGTCTGCTTTGTTTTGTGCCAGGAGCTCTGGTTTCCTCCCACAGTCAACAGGTAAAATGGGGATGCTAAATTGTCCATAGCTGTGCCTGAGTGTGTTTCTGCATTCCAAGCGATGAGTGCTGGGATAGGTTCTCCCATGACCCTGGTCACCCTGGTTAATAATAAGCAGCTCAGAATGACAAGTAACCCAACTTCAAAATGTACCATTCCCTTTCCATTTATGGAAACTAATTCCACTTTTCCAGTGGCACAGGGAAGCGTGCCATACTACAAATATTTTTCCATTACAAAAAGTGATCCGTGCCTGAGCCGTACCTGAGCTGTCACAGCACTATGCGACGGCAGGGTCAACGCTTTCTGAGTGGTATAATTGTCATGACAATATTGAAAGAGACCTTTGTTTCTTACTGTACACAATATTGGAGACACAATCTAACTGAAGCTGACGAAATACCAGCACTACTGTCTTTCTGAGCGGATGTCAAATTTCAGTGGGAGTTTTCCATGACTTACTGAGCTGAGATACACTGGAAAATCTAAACTTCTGAACCATTCGCAGTACAGTCTGGGCACAGCAGGGTTCCTGTATGTCTATGGAAAAGTGTCTTTAGTTACAACAAACAGTAAGTTCTGAACTTTTGTTGTGACACCACAACCATGACCACCTATTCTGTTGTAACAGTATTCAACCCATTCGTGCTGAAATGATTACTGGGGTGATAAGCATCACTGTCTGGTACGGGAACTGCGCTGTCTCGGACTGTAACACACTGCAGCAGATAGTGAGAGCAGCTATTGGTGTGTTATTGGTGTGCCCCTGCCCCCACCCTGAAGGACATTTTCCAAATGCGCGACTTTAACAGGGCCAGTTACATTGGGAAGGACTTTTCTTTATGAACTTTATGAACTCTTCTCTATTCTACCATCTGGCAAACGGTATTGAAGCTTCCCTCAGGGCCCCGAATGCACACAAATGCATTTAAGTGAAAGTGAAAAGTGATAATTTGTCACATGTGAACACACCACTGCACACAGTGTGAACAGCACGAAATTCAACCTCTGCATTTAACCCATTCACCAAGTGAAG
>JBBPDH010023392.1:0-10690 GCA_037974565.1 Clupeocharax schoutedeni
ATCTTTGTATTCAGTAATAAATAAAAAAACTGCTTCAGTAATGTCTGTATGTATGTGCGATTAAATGTAATTAATTAGATTAATTAATCACTACACCATGTAATTAATTAGATAAAAATTTTTAATCGCTTGACCTCACTAATATATATATATATATATATATATATAATGGCAAGATTATAATTAGATTAACGGCGTTAAAAAAACGTATCTAAAGTATAATCTATTAATCTATGATTAACAGCGTTAACCGCACGAGATTATTCCACAACACCCCCCCCCCCCAACAGAGAGACAGAGACAAGTTTAAAACATGCACAACCTGGAAAATTCACTACAATGTCAAGGTGAAATGATGGTGAATATCCAGAATACGTTAGAATATCTAGAATATCCGTATATATGATATACGTTAGTATGACATGATATTGAGCATGAGAAGTGCTTTGATTTACACAAGACACGCCCAGGGCCACTAATGTGATGAAGGAGATCAGGGAAAGCCTCTATAAACCTGGATAAGGATCATTTCATACCGTAATGTTTAAAGCTTACCAGAGTTAAAGGTTTAGGTTTAGTGGCGGTCAGTCCTCCAACCATGACCATGTTGGGCATCAGTGGTCGGGGAAACTTGAAGGCAAAGTCAAAGCGCATTAACCAGAGGGATCCACGGCTCAAGATCTCCATCACGGATGTTTCTCTCTGCAGAAACCGAGAGGCGATCTCGTCCGCCATGGATAACTGTCGTCTGCAGGCTATGGGCTGCAGGAAAGCCCTCATCAGGTTCACACTCCGCTGCCAGAAGCTCATCTGGTCGGTATAAGAAGTATAACGCTGTGGTACATAAGAAGGAGGGCTTGGACACTGACTGGCCAGAGAGTCCACACCACAGGGAAGGTTCACCTGCATATAAATGGCAGGGAGGTTGAGGTATTCACCCATGATGGCCCCTGTGGGCTCAAATGGATCCGTGAGAATAGCATCAAAATCCCAGTCCTTTAGTTTCTGCACCAGTTCTTTGTTGAGGAACAGGCTCTCGCTGTATCTCACCGTAACTACATTAAGTATGTCAAGAGTTTTGATGAAATTTTGTAGCCTGTCCAGATCAGTGATGATGTTTTGGTCAATGAGTTCAGCCAAGTTGGCTGTAAATTTCGCCATCATCTCGTCTTTGGTGAAAGGAACCGGGTAGGTGAGGGTGGTGGTGTTTTCTGAAGGGCCAAGTGCCATGCTCACTTCTGGAATGACGACCACCACCTCGTGCCCCCTGTTTGCCAGTTCCAGCACTACAGGCTTCATCCCGATCCAGTGACTGCCGTCTGTCGGAATCACCAACAGCTTCCCAGCCTGGACTGAGCACAAACAGAACAAACCCAGCAATAACTGCAGCCCAGCCATCCCTGCTAACACGCTGCTTGGCTCTCAGGGAGCAGAGAATGAAATAGGAGTTCAGACTCCACTGTGAGTAAAGGGCACTGTTTATCAAAGGGGAGGTAGTAAAGTGTGCATGATGGGGCGGGACTACTGCTTACAGCGCACTTTACCCTTAATACATAGGCTCAAATGAACTTGGCTGAACTGAACTAGGCACATTACCCTGCAGCCCCTGGGTCTTTCAATTCTCACCTATATAAACTCCCTCGTAATGTGTAGTAGGCTTTTAGGATTAGAGTCACCGGCACAAGCAGCTGTTTTCAAACTTTGTTAGTAAGATATCCATAATTTCATGATTGCAGTTCAGAATATGTCCATTAGGTGGCAAAAGAGCATTAATAACGCTGAATCACAGAAACAATATTTCTGTGTGCTACTTTGTCTAATCCATGTGTCCTGTGCTACATCCAGCGAGCTGAATTCAACTCCGAAGGCACATTTTGTCTCTCGCGTCAAGATCTGAAGTTATGCAGCATCAGATCCCCACCAAAATGGTCACCTCCAGCAGAACAGAATCAAATGGACTCTCTGCATCATGCGGTTCTGGTTTAAGATCAGACCCAAAGTCAGGATAGACGGGTTTTCACTTATTCTTCTTCGGAAATCCAGAAATTTTAGTCATAAAGAATGATGAGTGATAATCTTTCTGCCCAGTAAAGGGCTCCGTTTCTGGAGTGAAACCAGAGTCACGAACAGTGCAGCAGACATTACCCTGCTACAGCAGACATTACCCTGCTACAGCAGACATTATCATGCTACAGCAGACGTTATCCTGCTACAGCAGACGTTATCCTGCTACAGCAGACGTTACCCTGCTACAGCAGACATTATCATGCTACAGCAGACGTTATCCTTTTACAGCAGACGTTATCCTGCTACAGCAGACGTTACCCTGCTACAGCAGACGTTACCCTGCTACAGCAGACGTTACCCTGCTACAGCAGACTTTACCCTGCTACAGCAGACATTTCCCTGCTACAGCAGACATTATCCTGCTACAGCAGACGTTACCCTGCTACAGCAGACGTTACCCTGCTACAGCAGACGTTATCCTGCTACAGCAGACGTTACCCTGCTACAGCAGACATTTTCCTGCTACAGCAGACCTTACCCTGCTACAGCAGACATTACCCTGCTACAGCAGACATTACCCTGCTACAGCAGACGTTATCCTGCTACAGCAGACGTTACCCTGCTACAGCAGACATTATCCTGCTACAGCAGACGTTACCCTGCTACAGTAGACATTATCCTGCTACACGAGACATTATCCTGCTACAGCAGACATTATCCTGCTACAGCAGACATTATCCTGCTACAGCAGACATTACCCTGCTACAGCAGACATTATCCTGCTACAGCAGACGTTACCCTGCTACAGCAGACATTATCCTGCTACAGCAGACATTATCCTGCTACAGCAGACATTATCCTGCTCTCCACTTTAACATCTGAAACAGGACTTGCAAGCATCATCACTTTACTGGTCACTTTTTTTTCACCACAAATGTAACAAATATGGTCAGGATGGTCGACACGGCTGCGCCTGCTCATGTTTCGCTTTAACATTTACCCTCTATCCAAGAAAACCCTATAAAACAGACGAGTCTGTGATCTGTCATCAACAGGCCTCAACCAGGAAACAGATTTCAAACATGGCTGCACCAAACATACAACATACAGCTGTCAGACATTCATACTTTCATGAAGTAAAAAAATAAATAAATAGAAATTATATCCGATTAAAACCGAGTGTGCAAATGTAGCATTACAGTAATACAGTATTCTCTCAGACTCCTGGATACAGAAGACTGTAGCTCTGCGGTGGACTATATTAAGTGGGTTCATGAGAAGCCCGAATAGAGATGAATAAAGGAAGACTAAAACTGTTGGGGCGTGGACTCATCACAGGTGAGTAAAGGTTTAACACAAACACTAAAACATGGTCTCCAACCAAAAAACAGGTCTGACAATAAAAGGCAACCAGAACAAAACATAAAGGTTTCCCTGCTGGCAAGTGTCATAAGTGTAATGTGACCATAGAGTGACCCATAGTGACCCACCAGAGAACCTCATGCCTCACCAAGGTGGGGGCACAGCCCAGATCCTGGGTCACACTCCCCCTCCAACACATTTCAAGTGGCAGATTCTAAATCTTGGCAAACTGGAGCCAAGCTTTTTGCAACTGGTTCTGCTGAGTTCTGAAAGAAAGGAGGCTGCCAGCAGCTGAAGAGGGGATGAGACTTGGCAGCACAAAGGCCTGGTGGGGATTAGGCCTGCTCAATGTCCAGCAGTGCTGCTACCTTATAACTCATTTATAAAATAAAAGCCCCTTTCATTTAGCTTATATATTAACATAACTTGGGTTGCTCCTCGTTTAAGCTGTTTTACTTTTATATTAGATTTGTAATTTCAAATTTGTGTTTCTAAATTAAAAGTTTTACTTTTATACTTATTTGTTCTTTACTTGTACTTATATTTTTATTTTTATTTGTGTTTTAGTAATGGATTCACATTAAATTAAAAATTTTAGTAATTTTTTATAAATGTTCACGCAATCATAAAAGTGACAGTTCTGGATAAAATTCACTGCGTGTTGTACTTGTATATCTCTGCGTGCAACAAATAAAGGATATTAAATCTAGTTGTTCTGGTTCCCAACATCATAACTGTGCTCTGTCAAGTGAAGGAAGGTGCAGCTTCTAGTCAGAATCAGAACTGCCTGCGTCTAACCGGGGCTGCGGATGAATAGTGATTCAATTTTATGTTAATATATTTAATTCTACATAGAATTCAGGGTTTCCGGCAGCTACTGAAATGGTCCCACAGGGAGGTCAGTAATACTTAAGTACGAATAAAGCAGTAGAAGAAATTGGCATCGCACAGAAAGTGTTGCACAAGACAAAGTGAGGTAGGGCATGACCCTCTTGAGAGAGAGCATCTCACGCCACAAAACAATTAGAGGAATTGTGAAGAAATGTTCATGCAAAGGACTCAAGCCTGCTTTTTAACCATTAACATGGGGCCCCCAGAGTCAAAAGGTCCTCAGCCACAGCCTATAGCCGTATAACCTTTAAACCTTTATTTGTCCCAGAAGTGGGAAATTTGCTTGGTCAGAACACTGATCTAGCCTCCATCACCTCTGGCACTAATACTAGCTAGTTCCTAATGGCCTGAGCTTATCAGACATATATGCTACTGCCCTAAGCAAGATAAGCAGTGCCCAAGGGTCCCAGCAACAGCAGGGGGCTACACAAAGTATTTATTTATTTATGTGTTTTATACAATGCCTTATGTACATAGGCTTATTTTTTTTTTAGCAGTTTTAAGAATGCTAAGGCTCATGAAATTTTACAAGTGCCTAAATAGCCAAAAATTTGATTTGAGGATACAGGCAGGTTCCTGTACTGCATTTTTTTTACAACCTAACAAATAATTATTTGTAAAAAACCCACCAAGTTGTGAAAACCACAAACACCCACTCGTTTAAAAAAATAATTTCATTCATTTATTTATGACTAAATAATTAAGATATTTTTTTAATACAAATTTTAACATAAATTATACTAAATAATAAACTATACATTTAAATATAACACATGCTTGCATGAATTACAGTAGTCTATACAAGAGGGAACGTCGGTCTTTACATTTTAGCAGTGCAGGAGTTCAGCAGTACAGTATGGACACGGGTATATCTTTAAGGGTAATGAAATTAAAATTAATTTAATGTGTTTTCAGGGCATATTTGGGGCATAGTTAGGGTTTGCATTATAACAACAGACATTTGTATGCATTTTCTTTACCACATCACAAATTCGCGGCTCTTGTATTGTCGGGGGTCTTCAAAAACTTTCTTTCTTTAGTTCCCACCCACTTGCATCCTTACACACACCTTCCCCTGTCAACAAACATTTCATCAGCTCTAGTTTACACATTTAATGCCCATTTGCCTTCATTTGAGCTCCTGTATTGTATAAAGACTAGGACACACTTGTGGTGTTCCTGCTTGTTTGGAAGGAAAACCTGCCGCCATACTGGCCCTTTGCAGACATGACTGGACATCAGTTATAGCGAGGAACGATCTCTGGAACCAGTAAGAGTCTGTATCTTCATTTGAAAAGAAATCTCGCACTTATGATGTGATATATTTCTGTAATTCATTAGGAATGACTTCTAATATGACTGCTCTTTCAAAGTTCGAATGAAAGAGTCTGAAAAATGGAGAGAAATCTCAAACATCTCACATAGCAATAATGTATACAGGATAAACTCAGCCGCTGTAAAAAAACAAAAAAAACAAACAGTAAACAGCTTAGCTTAGGGATGAGTTTGTTAGCTGGCAAAGGCCAAGTGCTGAGGAAATCCCATGTGTGGATAGACAACAAACTTTACAAACTTACCGGAGGCAAAGTGTTGGTTCCTCCGTGAGTCAGTCCTCCGATCATGACCATGTTGGGCATCAGCGGCCGCGGAAACTCAAAGGCGAAGTCAAAGCGCATTAACCAGAGAGCTGCATGACTCATGATCTCCGTCAGGGATGTCTCCCTCTGCAGAAACCGTGAGGCGATCTCGTCTGTGAGGGTAAGCTGTCGTCTGCAGGCCATGGGCTGCATTAAAGTCCTCACCATGTTCACACTCCTCTGCCAGAAGCTCATTCGGTCAGTAAAATGTGTTAACCTATGAGGGACATAAGAAGCTGGACTGGGACACTGGCTGGCTAGAGTATCTGCACCACAGGGATGTCCACCCTGAATGTAAATGGACGAGATATTGAGGTATTCACCAACGATGGCTCCCAGTGGCTCAAAAGGGTCTGTGAGAACGGCATCAAAGTCCCAGTCTTTCAGAGTCTTCATTAAATCCTTGTTGAACAACAAGCTCTCTGTATTTCGTACCGTCAGCTTCTTAAGCATCTCTAGGGTGAGGAGAAAAGTCTTAAACCTCTGCAGATCAGTGGATGTGTCGACACTGAAGAGATTTTTTAGACTGGACGATAGATTTTCTTGTATCTGAGCTTTGGTGTAGGGTACGGGGAACGTTAGGGTGGTCGTGTGCTCCGAGGGTCCCATACTTAGACTCGCCTCCGGAATCACAACCACCACCTCATTCCCTCGCTTTCCCAGCTCCTCCACTAAAGGCTTCATCCCAGTCCAGTGACTGCCATCTGCTGGAATCACCAACAGCTTCCCTGCCTGAACAGAACCCAGGCTGAGGAGACACAGCAGCAGCCGTAACCCAGCCATCGTCTTCCCAATACAGAGTGTCAGACGAAATCTGTCTCCTTATACTGCTCTGAATGCCAGTACAGTGGGTGTGACTCTATTCAGAAAGGGGTGTGGACTTAAGCACCTAGTTCTGCTTCTGTGAATGAGTTACTGTGCAAACATGTCAAAGAAAGAAGAAAGAGGACAAAGTTGAAGAACTTGCCCCAAGCCCCCATTAATGACCCCAAGACCTTGATATGATCTACCTTGCCTTCAGCAAACACAAGAACAAAGCAGATCAGACAAGAACACTCGTCATGTTGTGTAACCTCATAGCAGTTAATGACAAGTTTTGAATTTCCAGTTTTACTTGAATATTGACGAGTCAGTTTGACCTACACATCTGCTTGCTGGTTCCTGTGCAAGCAGGGCTTCCCAATCTACCAACCCTACTCTAACACCTGATCCAGGTAATGAAGGCTTTTGATGGCAAAAATAGATTCAAACCAGGAGTGCTGGACCTAATCTTCAGCCTCTCTACTAAAAACTTAAGACCAATACAAGTGCCAGTAGCTGTGGTGGGTATGGGGGCGTTCTCTGTGTTATTGTGAATTATTGGGTGATTCTTCCACCCCCACCTGCACCATTCTGTTTTCACTGACTCGTTATCAAGGCATTGACTTCCAGCCTGTGTATCTTCTCTACAGTGAAACCGCTCTGAAGGACTTGCTCGAGGGAAACTGGTTCTACTGAGTTCTGATGAAGGTAGGCTGCCCGTGGCAGAAGAGGGGATCAGCACAAAGGCCTGGTGGGGATTAGGCCTGCTCAATGTCCATCAGTGTTGCTACCTTATAACCCATTTATAAAAAAAAGACCCTCTAATTTAGCTTATACCTCTGACTTGTGTTGCTCCTCGTTTAAGCTGTTTTACTTTTTATTTTAGCTTTAGATTTGTGTTTCTAAATTAAAAATCTACTTTTTCTAAATTCTACTTATTTGTCCTTCACTTGTACATATTTTTAAAATTTTTTTGTGTTTTTTTGCATAAAATTTAAAATTGTGGTAATTTTTTGTAAATGTTTGCGCAAGCATAAAAGGAGCAGTTCTGGACACATTTCACTCCGTGTTGTACTTGTATATCTAAAGAATCTTGAATCTAGTTCTTCTGGTTCCCAACATCATAACTATGCTCTGTCAATATTCAAGTAAAACTGGAAATTTAAAACTTGTCATTAACTGCTATGAGGTTACACAACGTGACGAGTGTTCTCCGAAGGACTGGTCTTTCCACCATTTAGGGGTCGGCTGGAGGCCGGTTTGTGGTGACAGCTCTTATCTACTGGACCCTGAATTCTCCTCTGCATCTTTCTCCACCCAACCTGGGAACATAGTAGACCCTCGCCCTGCAACGTACAATTTACAAAGAAGATAAAAGAGTGGAGATTGACTGGACAATGAAGTATGAAGTGTAGATTAAGCTGGAGTACACACTTACCTACCCGGTGAGAAAACGTGGTTAAAAATAAAGGTCCAAATGTGCTTTAGTCAGTTTCATACCTTTTGACAGCTTTGGTAAAGATAGACGAAGCTGTGGTTATTTACCTTATGTGACCAATCGTCACATCACAGTTACTGGCTCAGTTTCATGAACAAGTTCAAGCTCCCATTCATATTTCAAACTTCACTGGGGTATAAATATGAGGCGTCACAGAGGCAACATTTCCACATGAATCAACATAGAGAAGACTGGAGAATACACTCATACACTCAAAAACAGTCCTGACCATCGTACTTGAAAATAGCTAAATTAAATATAAAATGCAAAAATCCACTGCGAGGAAGTTTAAAAGAACATGAAATGTAGTGAGGATGGTTGGGGGCAAAAGAGTTCCTGAAGGGTGACACATGAGGACTTCTGGGGTCATCAAGTCTCCAAAAACTCTAATCTAGCAAAATATCTTAATATTATTGCAGAAGAATGCTTCTTCCTTCATCTAACATTTGAAAAGGATGTTTGAACAGTTGATGTTGGGTGTAAAATGAAGGGTGACTGTAGAAAAGTCTTCATATACATTTAAGGCATTTATCAGGTGCTTTTATCCAAAGTTACTTCCATTCCCTACCTACACAGGGCAGTCTCTCCCTGGAGCAACTGGGGGTTAAGAGACTTTCTCAGGGACACAGCGGCAGTATGGTGAAGGTAGGATTCAAACTCATGACCTCTTGGTCCAGAAGCAAGTATACTACCCACAAGGCACCGCCCCAATAGACACCATGCAGATTTTAAATGAAAATCAGGCTGTATCCAAAAGGTAGAGAAGGGTCATGGTTAAATCTTCCAGTAGCCATCCTGGTCTCTTGACCTAAACCCTACTTAAGACCTTTGGGGACGATGGTAAAGAGGAGAGTAGAAAAAGTCCAAAACTAAATGTCCAAAGGTACTTCTCTAATCAAGCCTATCGAGAGGCAGTTCAGCAGAGTGGGTTTGGTGTGAGATCGTAAAGGTTAATGGAACCAGACGTCTACCTCTAAAATCTCACTAGTGTTACTTTCATCAATGAAAATTATGCCTAAATATCATTCATCATCATCATCAATGAACATTTATCATGTGACAAAAGAGATATGCAACATAAATGCTGCTCATGTGACGATAACTACAACAAAATGTATCCTGTAATATTGTTGACGAATAAGAACGAGACTAAATTTTCTAAAACAAAAATTTTAGTGATGTGATGTTATTTTGTTTAATTATTTTATTTACATGTATGTGAGTTCTAACATGTTTGGTTGGCAAAACAACTGCCGTGAATTCAAATTCGTGTCTGGTAACAATAACATAACAATAAGATAACCTTGAATTTAAATTGTGAAATAGTTTTGACAAAGAAATTTTAGATTTTGAACTTAGAACTTATGCTATGTTGACTGGGTTAAAAAGAATTGCATTATTTAAAAAGAGACTAAAATACAACATTTATTGATAAAAATAAGACGATAATCGTGAACAATTCTGACTAAAATAAGACTCAAATGCTCAGACTTTTAGTCGACTGAAACTTGACTAGACGAAAAAGAGTTTGGACGTGACTAAGACTAATAAAAACAGTTCTGAGAAGATCTTGGTCCTAAAACTAAACCCAGGGCGTCGTGAGTTAAAATAGACCCCAAACAAAATAGATTTAGTTCAGATTCACTATTTTACATCATCAACATCCATATAAACACTCAGAGACACGTGGAGGAAATCAAATGGCTCAGAGAAATTTGACATTCAGAGAAATATCATCATTTCACTACATTAGTGAGGCCCATCCCTCCAGAGACTCCACAGCCCGAAGCTGGGGGACTTTACACATAGCATATCCAGAGCATCCCATTCTACCTTCAGCCTTTTTAAGATAAGATAAATCTTTATTGTCGTTTTTTAGGTGCAGTCGACTATGCACAGTTTTCTATGGAGATTAAACAAGCTGTTTGTGTAGCAACTGAACCTCCCAAAGTAGCTGAGCTCACTCATTAGTCTGGATGTTTTTGGACCTAAAGAACGATAAACACTGGATTTGTTTTAAGTGCTGCAAGTTCAGCAAGGCCCCAAAGTGCTGTTTTCACCCATGAGCCTCTTGAAAGCAACCTCTGATGCAGCACTGATTTGGCATGAAAGGATCTGATCTAGTTAAATGTTGTCAGGCTGATAAAACACCTGCAAGTCTTTAGCCCTGTTCTCTTCAGAGGATGGCTAGATTGACAAGTTCTGCTGAGAGCTGCATGCTGACCTGGCTTTTAGCGTTCAGGCACTGGGAGGCCGACTCGGACTCAAACTGGGACGATCAGAAACGCTCTATTTAACTTAACCTTATTTACATTTCCCATGTTAAAATTACTTACTAATTACTAATAACCGTTACTGATGTAACAGCGCCCCTCTGTGGATCCAAGATGCTGTTGCGTACTTTTATGTGTTCTAAGTAGGGATGTCCCGATCCGATATTCTGTATCGGTATCGGTCCGATCCTGACCTAAATGACGGGATCGGAAATCGGGAA
>JBBPDH010023402.1:0-10688 GCA_037974565.1 Clupeocharax schoutedeni
CAATGCGGAATTAGTTTACTGTAGGAGCTGAGAAACCCGTTCTCAAAGACTTACTTTTAGCCATTTTTTAGGTAGCACACATATTCTGAATGCCTTTGGCGGAACTCAAATGAGCAATTTTAATCTAGATTAATCTAGATTAATACAGTAAGATTAATCTAGATTTTAAAAATCAATCTATGCCCACCACTAGTTTTTAGTGTATTTAAACATTACAAATCTAAAAGCATATCTGTTTAATTTGAATCCTATTTTTATATGCCTAGATTCTATAGTGCACATTTGTACTTATTCTACCTTATTCTATTCTATTGTTTCTAGTTTTTAATGCTCTTTGTTTCTGTCCACTTTCTGCCTTGACAATGCAAATTTCCCATTTGTGGGACTAATAAAGAATCATCTTATTTTAAATATTCACAATTCTCTTGCTCGCTGTCAGTAAAGTGTATCATGAAACGGGATCTGTAAGACTTTAGGCTCGGTTTAATGCAGAACTGAATACATCTAGGTAACACACTGGGTGACATTCAGTTACACTGTGTATATCGAGGATGGTGGACCAGCTCATAGTCTTGAAGTTCCGGTGGCAATTCTTGTCTGGGGCTGGCTTTAACAGTGACAAAATATAGACCTACCTCCCTCTGGTGGACAACTTAGGCCCCTGTAATATTTACTCGTTTTAAAGATTTCAGGCATGTTCAGGCAAGTTTGGAGAACTGCCTCATGAGAGATATTTTGGAAAAGCGGCCGTTGCTTTAAATATAGGGTACACACACTATACACTATTAGGTATATAAACTATACACTAAAACATACACAAAGCTATACAATACATAAACGACATAAAGTGCAAGATTGATTCTGGAAGAGAAAGAGTCGGGTTATAGACTATAGACATATATAAATATGAATATATAATTGTTGGAAACTGCCATCTGTAGTGGAGAGTATTTTATTTAAAAAACAGTATAAAGCTGCAAGCCTTCCTCAATCACTGACTCCATGCCAAGTCTCAGAACCACCAGCTGAACCTGCAGAGTCATCGCAGTTCAATTTAACTGGAGAAACAATAACCCCATTTCAACAGGCTTCATAGTGATTAGTCACCATAGGGTTTAGTCAACAGGCCATGACTGGATGGATGGATGGATGGGTGGATGGATGGATAATGAACACGTACAGTTTGTGGACTGACAGTTTGTGGACTGAGCAGCCCCTCGGTTCTATTTTTAGGCTGTTTATAGTTTGAGAGGAATATTTTGGTCTATTTTGGTAGATACATTGATGACATCAGACTGGAGTGGGTTAGCTTTTCTAAAATTTGATTTTAATTAGGGCATTTGAGACTTGTCCTTTACTGAACCTACTTACTGATTTCTAGATGGACATTAAAAACATCCTCATTTATGTTCCTTTAATGATGTTTTGTTTTGTGCCAACAATATAAAAATCATTTTTACTGTAACATATATTTTTTACTGTTACATAATTTACATAATTTTACTGTTACATATATTCTGATTTTTGTGAACTCTATTATGAGTTCCTTGTATGGACACTACCAGTTAATACACACCACATGTTTTTACCATTTATCTGCTTATGCCACAATCTGCAGTTTTAAATGCTTGTTAAACTTGGAACGTTGTTGAGTGAACAACAATGAAAATATTTCAAATAAAACAGGTTTCCTTTATAAGATGAAAGAATCTGTAAGAGTGCGTGTCTGAGATAGGGAGCATATACCAGGATTTTCTAGACTGATCTGGAGCCATTATTGGGAAATTGCAATGGATGTGCAGTGAAACTATTAGAGGGAGACATATTCATGGTTTTATAGGTGAAGGCTTGACATTAACCATCAAACTGATCTTTTGTCGTTGTTTGGAAAATACCACATTACAGAAATGGGCTTCAAAACCCTTCTGGAAAGAACTTTCAGAATATGGTACCTCTGTCTTCTCACTGGTTGACTTCACTTTTTGTTTATTGTTTTGTTTATTGTGCTTCCTTTCATGTTTAACCCTGGTATGAATGTTATATTGCGATAAGCACTGATAAGAATCTAAAAAATAATAAGAAATAAACTTGAGTAGAAAGGCTTAAATTATTTGCGACCTTGCTGTGGGGATACGACTACATTTCCCATAAGCCCGTCGGCCTGGGTCTGTCCACTACATGCAATGGGTATGGGGAGCGGGAGGGGGGAATAAACATATGTAAGATTTGATCATAGTTCTCGTTAATACCACTTACTTCAAGCAAAAATCGGTGTCCTTTAAAGTAGTATATTAGACTGTTCGTCGTCAGGGCCATTATATCACGTCTGCGAGCCTTAAAAGTCACATAAAGGACATAAATCTGCTCTTGTGGCGTTCCGGAGCTTTGTTGACTCATTCGCTGCCTTTAAAGAAGTAAGGGGTTAATGAAAAGCGGGCATTTGTTGCTGTGGACGGAGAAGTTCCGCGACTTTGAAAAATTATATTTAACACATATGGCGCAAATAAATGTATTATTCGGTCGTTTTTTAGAAACCAACGTTTCGTTCGGGCACATAGTGAGACTCCTACAGCATGAAAAGTAGGCTAGTCCCGCCCAAAGCGGAACGCCATTGGTCCGTGAGACGCCGAGTGAGCAATATCTGAACGTCTATTCGACAGTCTGGCCGCTCGTCATGACGTACCCTGGACTCCGGGACTATATAAGGCATGGAAGGGCAGTTAGTAGCGAGGCTCTGCAGGCGAGCGGAAAGTTGGCTGGTGTGCAGTGAGACCGAGTAGTTTAAAAAGAAAAGAAAACGAACAAAACCGTTAATAACTTCATCACATCTTAACACAGGTCCACTGACCTCCCCTAATTTATATACAACCTTAATTTCAGGCGGGGTTTGTGCCCTTTTTTGAGGGGGTGTGTCTCCTTATTGTTTTTGACGCTGCCTAGCCAGTGTGCTAAGTGAGTGACGGTTGCTAAGGCGAGGAGCTGCCAGGGCGACAGTTGCTAGACTGAGTAAGGCTGTTTTTTGTTTTATTTATTGATATGTTTTATTTATTCGTATGTCGAGTGGAAAATATCCTTATAGCTTTTAGAAAAGGGCGAGTCTGTTTTGCGGTGACAAAGTCCCGAGTAATTTTTTTTGTATAATTTTTGCTTTTTTTTAATTTTAGTGCCCCCCTCTGTCCACTCTGTCCGTGTGTCCATGACTTATTCATAAGCGGAGGCGGGATTATGCAAAAACATCGGCGACCCTGAGGCGGAGCCACCCTCAGGAAAGGTGGGACCATGCTTTCAGACTTTTTCTTTCTTTTTTCTTTCTTTACTTTTTCTGTCACTTGCGTCTGCCCTGCTACACACTGATGCTGGAAATTGGTATAAGTAATGCTGCAAGCTGTAATATATATTAGCTGTAAATGTGATCTGGGATACTTATATCGCAGAAGGGTGCTATATGCAAATACGCCTCTAAACAATCCGTGTTTCCGTCATAGTTCCAGGTGAATTGCTGGATAAATCGAGGTCTTCATGGAAGCCAAAGAGATTTGTGACATCACAGAAACTATTATTTGAGCTGTTTTTGTAACTTAGTTTCTCTATATGGACTACATGGATGGGGGAAGTAAGCATGTCATCTGAAACGATCATTTTAACTGCAGAAATGTAATAACACGAGCCATTTAGCAGCTTGAAAGATTACACAATTGCAATGGGTAGCAGAAAAATCTTATTTTGCCTCTTTCTTTAGGTCAATGTCTGAGCCTTCATCAATAGACACCACCACACTCACTGGAAGATGATAGAGATGTCTGTTGATAAAGAGACTGTCTTGCCCAGCGAGAGGCCAGGGGTGGCCTCCTTACCCCCACCACCCCAACAGCACCCTCAGCTTTTTGATAAATGCTCTGAAAACCCTCAGCAGCTCTTAAAGACGAAGGACGACGAGTCCCATAATCTCGGTGAGCGAGAAACTGGGGACCATGTGAACGACAGAGTCATTAGTCCTGGTCAGTCCATGCTCAAGTCCTCAATCCAGAGCCATAATGGTGTCCAGCAGGCCAAGCCTCAGCCAAGGCTCAACAAGCGCCGCAGCATGATGAGCAGCGGCTTCAAACACCCCATCTTTGGCAAGCGCCGTCGCCGTGCCAACTCTGAGAGTGAATCTGTCCTGCCCACCAACTTTCTCCTGGGTGGGAACATCTTTGATCCACTGAACCTCAATAGTTTACTGGATGAAGAGGTGAACCGGGCTCTAAATGCAGAGACGCCCAAATCTTCCCCCCTTCCGGCCAAGAGCAGGGACCCCGTCGAAATCCTTATCCCAAGAGACATCACCGACCCCCTGAACCTAAACTGCTGCGCGACTGGAGACGGCGGGCTTCTTTTAACTCCCCTGAAAAGTGGTGGAGGTGGTAGGAGGAGGCATCGCAACAGACATCATGGTGGAGCAACTGGTGTAGGGGGGACTGGGAGAGGAACAGAAGGCACAATGGCCCAACTTGACCTTTCCGAGTCCGAAAAAAGCAGCTCATGTTCAGCCTCACAGACAGAATTACAGGTAGCATCTTCTGAGCTTCATTCAGACGGTTTGGTGTTCGAGGCTCCAGGGGAGGAAGCTTCTGAGTCAAACTCCATTCCGGCTCAGGAAGCACAGAGCCCGAGTTGTCCAAGCTCCACGGCTGGACGAGAAAAGGATGAAAAGCCACCTGTGTTGGAAAATCCTGCACCTTCCATGACTACCACACCCACCGCGCATCGGCAACGCAAGCGCAAACGCACCAGCAGCAAGTCTGAGAACTCTGGTGCTCCCTTCCTGGAAAAGAACAAAACTCAACGTTCCACTTGCAGTTTTCGAAAACAACCTCAGCCGGATCATATTCAAGGCACTGGACTTCAGGCCCAACAGCAACATCCAAACAACAGGAGGCATCAAAAGAACCAACAGAAACAAAACCAGCAACATCAGAAAAAGAACCAGCAGCAGAACAAGAAAAAGTTCCAGTACGGCAATTACGACCAGTACTATGGTTATAGGAACCCAGGTGCTACAGAAGATCCTCGTTTGCACACACTCAGGCCCGAGTGGTTCCAAGGGAAAGAAGTTCTAGACCTGGGCTGCAACACGGGCCGCCTCACTTTGGCCATTGCCAAAAACTGGCAGCCTTCGCGAATTGTAGGTCTGGACATAGACGGGGCGCTGATCCATGCTGCCAGGCAGAACATCCGCTACTACCTGTCAGAGATGCATGTTCTGAAGGCCCGTGCGACGAAGGAGGACAAAAGGAGTGTGACAATAGAGAAGGGAGAAAAAGGTAAGGAGAGGGAGCAGGATGGAGAGCATGTGGAGAAGATGGATGGTGAACTGGCTGAGAGCGAAAGAAACGACAGTGAAACATCCATTCAGAACACAGACAGATCAGAAGTCCCCCTGAAAGAGGAGAGGGAGAGGGAGGAGCATGGAGTCTACATGGGTGAGGAGATGGAAAAGTTGAAGGTTGTGGAGGAGGTCCAAGAGGCTGGAGAGGAAAAATATGAGATGACTATGGAGGACAAGTTGGGCGAGGAGGTTTCTGAAGCAGCAGAACAAGAGGTTGCTCTGAACAGGCCCCCAAAAAAAGATGTTTTTTCCACCTCCAATGAAAACCATGTATTCCCAGTTTCACTTCGCATCTCTAGAGGGCCAATAGCTGCTCCTCCACTCCCTGACACACACACAATGGCTCTTCCGCCTGGGGACTTCACTGCCAACGTCACTTTTGTTAAGGTGAGTGGAGAAGTGTGTTACAACACACTTGTCTCAAAGCTTAAAGCAATATTATGACCATAAGACTAACAATAACTGATAGCCCACCATTTAGCATTAAAAACGACACCCTCAATGCTAATGTACTTCAGTCCATGATTTTAGGTAACGAGGAGTTAGGGCTGCACCATATATTGGCACCTAATTTTTCCCGATATTTGTCTCTGCAATGTTTAATTCGCAAAAGACTGTGATTTACAATGTAGTGTTTAACCAATAAGTGTTTCTGACAGGGTGACCAATCACAGCTCTGGTCGAGTTACTGGGTGTTCTGACGAATTGAAGTCTTTATATAATCAAACAAGTCATGTTTTAAAGGTGTTGGTGAATCAGTGCATGGAAAAAATACGGCAGTCTATTTAAATGTGTTGGTTTTGTGATCTGAGAGGAACTGTGATTGGAAAATGTGCTTCTTTTGTAGATTTCTGACTCTGTATGTCTCACGTCTGTAACCATGGACTGAAGTACATTAGCTTAACTAAAATGTTTTCTCGATGCTATTTGATTTTTATCCATTCATTTCGTGGCTGAACGTTCAATGTAAAATCGGAATACTTGAGAAAATGAGAAGTCTTCTAATATGTTTAAACATAATTTGATGGTTCCTCACTGAAATAAAGGTCATAACAACCTTAGAACCTTTCCCTGGATGGATGTTTTTAATCTAGATATATCCTGTAAAGAACCATTTCTTTTCTAAATGGCGTCCTGGGGCCTTCTGACTTTATCAGCCAGTTAATTATTATTATTATTGCATTTTTTAACAATAAAGCTACAGGGCTAATGTATACAACAATTAATGGAAGCTTATACCCCATTGATCAGTGTCAAAAACCTCTCCTCAGAGTTTTTTTCTAGTCAGTTTTTCGTTCCACCTTAAATGTTGCCTGTCCCTGTTGCACCATTAAAGGTGGAATGGAGAAATCAGGAAAAGGAGCTGGTGAATATGATGCTGAAATGATCTTTAATGGACTTGCTGGTGCGTTTTCTGCCACTGTGACTCAGAAGGATCTAGAATCCTAGACATGAACATAGTGTGGGTGTGCAGTAAGCAGGCTATCGTGAAGGGCCACTCCATCTAAACCTGCTGTTTAGGGATGGGGTAGTCAGGGGTGGGGCTTATCCAGATAAGTGTAGCCTGTGTAGCAGCAGGGCATGTATCTGGTAGTTTGCAGTTTTAAAAACTTCAACAAAACTCTCCCTTTATTTATATATATATATATATGTGTGTGTGTGTGTGTGTGTATATATATATATATATATAAGTTCGAATTTAAGGTTTATAGTATAAAAAAACGCGTTTTTTCACTATACGTCGGTGTCATAGAATGTAACCCATACGAAAAGGGGTGTGTGTGTAGCCGGAGGATGAACACGTGTAGTAATAATGTCGTCCCCATATTTATTAATATATGAATATATGGGGTAACATTATTAGTACACGTTGCATATTATTCACATCCTGGTGCTGTTTGGGGATCGGGCCCATCCTTTGCTGCATGTGCTGTTTTTGAAGACAAGGTTGTAATCTTATGCTGATGAGGATTTAGTTTAGCATGTTGCTGTTATAGTGTTGTGTGTGTTTGGGTGTGACTTCTGCAGTGGAATTCCTTCAGCTGTGCCGCAGGTTGTGTAGAAGCTGGGTGTGGCAGAGAGGTTTGTGTATCTGGTTAGAAAAAGAAGTGTCATCACCTCACTGTCCATGCTGTTCTCCTTACCACACCGCTTCATTACCATTGTGTGTGTCAGGGACTGTGAATTATACACATTGAATTATACAGGTTTAAGTGGTTTTGTATACAAAATGTTACAAGACTGCATAATTAAAGTACTGTGCAAAAGTCTTGACCTCTACCCTCTTTGTTTTGCTACCAAAGATCCAGAGTTTCTTGTATTTTTAAATGTGGTTTTGAGGAACAGTTCTCCAGGCTTCCTCCCATTTCCAGTCCAGTCCCTGAACCTGAGCAGTTTCAGAGGAATGTCTCTGTTGGTTAAGACACACAGTGACCTGCGTATGAATCACTCAAGCAGAACAAAGAGCCTCTAACTGAAGTCCTGAACAGTGAAGAACCAGGAGCAGATGATTCCAGATGATCAGGCGGTGAATGAATGCTGAGTGGGTGGAGCCTTGTTAGAAGCCTTGAATTTGCACCAATGAGAAATCAGGGGTGGCTCAAGACATTTCTTTCATTTAATTTGCTCGCTATTCCAAAGACAGTTTCAGCGACAGTAAATAGTGTTTTTGCACCAAGATCATTCAAAGCAAAATGTAAAGAAATGAGGGTGTTCCAAGACTTTTGCACAGTACTGTAGTTTGTCTTGTTTGTGTTGCAATGCTGACCTCTCCCTCTGTGTTTTAGGGTAATTATGTGTTGGAGAATGATGCGCTGCTGCATACTCAGCGCGAGGAGTTTGATGTTATTCTGTGTCTCAGTGTGACTAAGTGGGTGCACCTGAACTGGGGCGACACCGGACTGAAGCGCTTCTTTCAACGAGCTTATCGCCACCTCCGCCCTGGCGGCCTTTTCATACTGGAACCGCAGCCGTGGCACTCTTACAGCAAGAGGAAAAAACTCACGGTATACACACACACACACAGGCCAGAAGGTCCATTAAGGGACCGTCATGGTAACGCTGAATTTTCCTTAGCTTCATTGGATTGTGTGCTGTTATAAGGATGACCGCTTTTTCCCCTGGCCCTCAGGTTTTCCCTACAGTAACATAATGTTGAGTTAACATAAAAAAAACCCATCAGCAAATAAACATAGGAATGTCCTATATATAATAATGCTGTTTTGTTTTGCAGGACACTATCTTCAAGAACTATTACAGCATCCGCTTCAAACCGGAGCACTTTTCCACCTATCTGACCACCGAGGTGGGCTTCTCCAGTTATGAGCTCGTCGGGACACCCAAGAATTTATCCAGAGGTCAGCAGATCTGCTTTAATGGCTGTGTAAAAGTCTTGAGCCACCCTCATTTCTTTATATTTTGCTTTGAATCAGTGACACATGGTGCCTAGATGAACGTTTATCTGATCAGATGGTGGACCGGTATACTGATCAACACCTGATCATCTGGAATCATCTGTACCTGTTTCTTCACTGTTCAGGATGGCCTATAACTATCTGTTCTTTAATGTTACACAGCAGCTATGTATTGGTGTTATTTGACTCTATTCTTTGTTTATAAATGCAGGTTTTCAAAGGCCAATCTACCTGTTTCATAAAGGCCCTGCTCCGCTAAAGTGACCTGCTTGAAAGAAGGCTGATGTTTTTTTTTGAAGTCCACGCTGACCCAACTGGTGCCATACCATCTCAACATCCTTCTGTGGGTCTGAGATCAGGATCAAGGCTGCGTTTGGAGTGTTTAGGACTCTCTTTTAAGACTAAAGGAAGATGCTGAATAGCATTTGGGACAAATGTTTACCCCTGTTTGCAGTTTGATGGGTGAAGATAGATAAAGATTTGAGTCTTTAATCTGTTCTATTGATCATTTTTGCCCCCGTTCTTGCGCACCAAGTGCGTGTTTTTGAGGGTCTGTCTCGAATTTGTTTATTGTTTTGAACTTTTGTTCTCCATTCTGGTTCAAGCTGGTGAAGCTTTCTTATCCTTTTTATGGTCTTTCTTTTTTACCTCCCTTTTTAAGAAAAAAATCCAGTCTGTTTCTTTTTCTCTCATTTCCGAAACCAAAGCTCTGTTGCCGACTTGGGTTTAGTGTAGCAGAACTGAACCAAGAAGACCCTTTATCTTCATGGAGCTCCAGCTGTAGCCACTCATCCCTCGTCCAGTAAAACCTCCCACTGCTTTCTGTCTCTGGGGAAACAGGGCTGAGCAACTTTAGGACTTGTAGGGGTGTAAATGTCTCAAAGTTCAGTTTGAATGGATTGTTTTTGATCTAACTTGGATTCAAATACACAAATTTATTGAATTCTTTTTTTCATTTACTTTTCACATTCCAAAATCAGTGCAATTTTTTTTTTAAACTCTAGTGCCCCCCCAAGCTCTGGACCTCCAACCCGTGGCTCTGCCCCCCCTTAATTAATGCTCCAGCCAATCTTCTGAAAGCATTCACTATCCAGAGAAGGTGTTGGAACCAGACTTCTCAGGACGGTGGATCTCCAGGATCAGGGTTGGAGGCCATGGCTCCACAGATCTTGATCACAGCGGAGTTTGTGTGCTTCTGTAAGAATACTGATATGATCAGTCTTGGTTTTTCTTCAGTAAAGTTACCATTCTGTAATACGTGAACACACCACAGCACACTAGTAAGGGTCCCAGATGATAGTAACCAGTAGAAGTCCAGTGATCAAGGTCCTGGATGTTTCTAAATAATGGGTGAAGGTCCTGGTTGCTGGTTAATGATATGTGAAAGTTGTTGTTTTGTAATGGGTGGCTGTTACTGAACAACCAATAAGAAATATGACCCTTATTAGTACCTGGTGGTTTGAGAAACACTACAGGTGTGATGGAACAATGTTAGTAGAACTCATTTCCACCAGTCCCAGTGGTTGAAGGCGGAGCCTATTGCAGCATGTCCTTTGCAGGCAGCAGAGCCGGTGAGGTTCTGTTTGCATGAAGGTTGAAGAACAGCGTTTTCCTAATTTTTTTGTTTTAAGTTGTTCAGACGAACGTTCTGACGGAAGAGGAGCGAAATGAAATATTAATGTTAAGTTTTTTTAGGGCTTTCCCAGACGGAGTGTTTAAACGAGGTATTAAATCCTTTCTGAAACAGCTGAATGTTAAATTGAGTGTTAAAATTATAATTATTACTAACTGTAATTGGATAATAAACATTTTTGTTGTTTACGTTGTCTACTGTCATCACTTCCCAAGTTTGTTTTAATCCTTTGTTCAGACCTTTTTTTGGGGGGGGGGGCGGGGGGTTGGTGGCG
>JBBPDH010023428.1:0-10687 GCA_037974565.1 Clupeocharax schoutedeni
CTGGTGTTATGTATTTAAAGTCCTGTGTTTGGTTCAGTCTTTGTCAGGTCTTCATCGTTTTGAGTTACCCTTTTGTGTCAGCCTGAGCCTTGGTTTTTTCCCTGTTGATTCTGTTCTTTGTTTTGAGCTGTCACGCTCTGTTCTTTTACGTTTGAGAAATAAAGTATCAGATCTATGGAGTCCTGGTGTCCGGCCTGTTTATCCCAGGGTAGCTCTCGGTCTCGGGGGAGTGGTCCCCGCCACCGCGACAAGTGATTATTTCTTTAAACCAAATTACGCCGATATTTTTGTTTCCTGTTCATTTAAGGACCCGAATTCGCTGAATGGTTTAAAATAAATATAATTGCAATACTGAGCAAAATAATCATTGTTTTCTTTCTAGGCATTATTATACAGCCGTCCTTCAGCCATAAATAGACCAATAAGTTAATAATACTTTGCTAAAACTTTGAAGGCCAGTTGGGAAGGCAATGGGCTTTTTGTTCTCGCTGGAGTGGTCTGTGTGAGAGGGCACCCGCACACAAAGACTATCAAGGCTGGGAAAACCCCAAACGCCTGCTGTGGTCATGACTCTGTGGCCAAGAGAACACATTCTCACATCACCGCCTGGGACCGGCCTCTTAAACCTACTGCCAGGTAATGAATTATTTTTGTTTTAGGATTCTCTTCTATCTGTCTGCATAGACCAATTATTAATCTAAAGACAACAAATGCTTGTTTTTATCTTGTTGTTTAGAATGCGATCATTATGCCCTTTTCAGTTACAGAAACAGTGTACAGAACTCTCTCTCAACCCTCTCTCTCACACACACACAAGCAAATGAACAGTACACAAATAGCCAAGCCCTATAACCACTAAAAGGGATGGGGCTTTATGAAAACTTCCTCCCACCATCATATCAATGCTCAGTATTGTTTATCTAGATTCTAAAATACACACGGATATGAAGGTTTGTCCCATCAAAACTAAAAAAATGTACACAACCTTATTAAATCTCAAATCTATATATAATGTGCTACGTTGTGGTTCAGTAATCTCCCACTTTTCCCATCATTACGAAATGCTTGGCCTGATTATAAGCAATTTATAATATTTAAATTTTTGTCCAGAATAAAAAAATTTTTTGCTAGGCAAAAAAAAATAAAATAAAAGGCTTTTCTCTGAGCACTCACAGCGAGTGTCATGGATAGAGAACAGTGACTTAATCATCAACTACACAAGATCCACTCTAGCAACACATTCAGCATCCACACTCTCAAGGCTGTCTTTCTCACACACATACACAAACACACAAAACATCACACAAATACTTGACAGTGAGTTATTGGCTGCTATAAAGGTGTAAATCTCTGATCTCTGTGACTTAATTATAATTATAAAGCAGACTGTTCTTGACGTAGAGTCTGTCTGCCTCCCTGGGAAGCTGTAAAATATTCAATACGACCACTTCACAAAAACGCATTTCATGCGACAAAACCATCATGCTGTGAACAGAACAATATTTGACTTTGGAGCTCCTCACATTAACCATTAAGTGAACTGGTGGTTCGTGTGAAACTGAGATGTTTAAACTGAGATGTAAGTTAGTAAGTTAGAAAATGGAAAGTTGTTTATTGTTTGTTGATTATTCACAACAAAATATTTAACTGAAATGAAATCAAATTTCATTACATTTCACACTGTGCCATTTTATAAAGGCAATAAGGCCACAATAATGGTCAAATATTACAATGTCCCAATTCAATTTGCTTTTAAAATGCCTTTTTTATACTGAATACACAAATGTAACAGGAAGAACTGTTCAAACTGTTCACAATGAATAGACAGATTTGAATAATGTAGAACTTAATGTAAAGGTTCCTGAAACAATGCAGTTAAATGGCATCCATATGTTTTTTTTTCCCCACACGCCACCAATGAAGCCAGATTCAATCCATTACAGCAACTGCATCAAAACAGATACAGTTTCTTGTTGCTGGCATTAGCCATCAGTGTCTTCAATCAACATTTGATCCTATTGTTAGTTTAGCCTAACCCTGTCTATAGACAGAATCCGGGTGAGGAGGCCAAAAGCAACAGAAGCAAGCAAAACCAAAGAGGAACCAATACTCAAAAGTGAAATTCCTCTGGTGCACGCTGGATAGTGTGGGAAAGCTAAATAATAACACTATATAGCTGACTAGGAGGTAAAAGTGTGCAACCCTAATCACTGGTGAGCAGTAGAGTCTCAAAAGTAGAATCTGGCAGAGTTTTTAGTAGCAGAGGCTTCTGTGGAAGTAAAGTATGAGCTTTTGAATTTCAACACACAGAGCTGATACAACCACTTTCATGTAGCGGCAGAGAGGAGTGCAGAGACAGCAACAAAGATAGGGCAAGCAAAAGAAAAGCAGGCAGAGGGAGGCTGGGCATTTCCCTAAGCCCATGGAGTTATGATGAAATTCCTGGCAGAGAGCAACTGGTGGATGGACAGCCCTGTGAGGCAGCAAATGGCTGAAGGCAGTGTGGGAGGTCAGAGGTGACAATGCACACACTATCAGAATGAGGGAACACATAATAACAAAAATAATGAAAACACAATTATTATTATTCTCTTTATTACACGTCACCCTAAACAAGTAACTACTTAAGCAATTATTTAGCTTATCACTAGGCAGCTGGTGGACTAGAGGTTAGGGCGCTGACACTGTGATCAGAATAATGTGGGTTCGAATCTCAGGACTGTTAGTGATGCCATTGAGGTACCCTTGAGTAAGATACCGTCCCCATACACTGCTCCCCAGGCACTGTGTTCCTGGCTGCCCCCTGCTTCAACTGGTGAATGGGTTAAATACAGAGGAAGAATGTCATGCTGTTCACACTGTGCTGTGTTGTTTTCATGTATGATAAATGATCACTTTACTGTAAGAAAGATGTTATAAAAAGATTTTATCATCAGTGAAAGAGTCCACCATGCTAAAAAGAGGAAAGATTAAATTTGCATTAAAGCAGGAACTTCCTCTCTACTTTTTAAGCAGCATCTGGGAGATTACAGACATAATCTTTAATAAAGTGTATGCCTGGCTCACACACTGAACTGGAATTTTGAACAAGAACACGCCATCCCCCCCCCCCCATGCGCACACACTACGAATTTTCCAATAATGTACAACATGAAACAATTTCAGAGCAAAACAGTTAACAGCTACAGCCTGAATGTGGCCACGAGAATACAGCATGGATTTACACCTGTCTCTAATGTCGAATGCAAATGTTAATAGTGTCGCTATTCGCAGTGGACGAAAGTCATTTGTTCATTAGTAAGGAAGTTGAGAAAACACATCATTCATCCTGTATCTAGACTGGATAGCATCTGGAAACCCTCAGGATGCACAAAAGTTCTTTTTTATTTATACACTTCATCATAAAACATCATGAATTTACATTTGGGTCAATGACATGATGCCTAAATATTCTGCCCAGCTGTATTTTTTTTTTAAGTTAAAAAAGGTTTAAATTAGAGTTGGGCATCGATAATTTTTTTTTAACGCCGTTAATCGCATGGAATATTTGGCCATATTAGGATGCATGCCATATTTGAATGTCTTGTGGTATGACCTAAAAAAAACAACGGATTTAAGTTATTTCCACAAATATGTATTTTTATCATAAATTTCATAGTGACCTGTTGTGGGAAGCTGGCTTGTTTTGCTTAGGTGGCTAATCCTATGTCAGTAAGATTTGACCAAACTTGAAAATGTCATGTGGTGCGACTAACTACCATGTGGTGCGACCACTTCAGACTGTTTTCCATCATAGATATATATCCTAGATTGGTAGTTTTTGTGCTTTTTATATTCAACTGATGATTAATAAACAAAGTATTTAATTTCAGAATTATTTGGAATAATTTTGTATTACATTTTTTTTAATTAAAAGAAATTTAGCTAATTTTTCAGAAACAATAATTAGTTAATCTTTGTACAATATAAGAAAAACATATTAAGAGCATGCTGTTTCACTTGTGTAATTATGCAATTATTAGCAATGTATTAATTATTATGTATTTATTTAACTAATTTGACCTATTTTACCAGATGCCACTGCCAAGCAAAGTAAAAAGCGCTTGCCACAGGCAGCGATATTTGTAAATGTATTAAAAATATAAAATTGAGAAAACATGTACGTAAGTATTCACAGCCTTTGCCATGAACTCAGAATTGAGCTCAGGTACCTCCTGTTTCCCCTGATCATCCTTGAGATGTTTTGGCAGCTTAATTAGAGTCCACCTGTGGTAAATTCAGTTGATTGGACATGATTTGGAAAGGCACACACCTGCCTATATAAGGTCCCACAGTTGACAGTTCATGTCAGAGCACAAACCAAGCATGAAGTCAAAGGAATTGTCTGTAGACCTCTGAGACAGGATTGTCTCAAGGCACAAATCTGGGGAAGGTTACAGAAAAATTTCTGCTGTTTGAAGGTCCCAATGAGCACAGTGGCCTACATCATCCGTAAGTGGAAGAAGTGCGAAACCACTAGGACTCTTCCAAGAGCTGGCCGGTCATCTAAACTGAGTGAGCGGGGGAGAAGGGCCTTAGTCAGGGAGGTGACCAAGAACTCAACGGTCACTCTGTCAGAGCTCCAGAGGTCCTCTATGGAGAGAGGTGAACCTTCCAGAAGGACAACCATCTCTGCAACAATCCACCAATCAGGCCTGTATGGTAGAGTGACCAGAGGGCAGCCACTGCTTAGTAAAAGGCACATGGCAGCATGCCAAAAGGCACCTGAAGGACTCTCAGACCATGAGATTGAACTCTTTGGTGTGAATGCCAGGCGTCATATTTGGAGGAAACTAGGCACTGCTCATCACCAGGCCAATACCATCCCTAGAGTGAAGCACGGTGGTGGCAGCATCATGCTGTGGGGATGTTTTTCAGCAGCATGAACTCGGAGACTAGTCAGGATAAAGGGAAAGATGATTGCAGCAATATACAACAACATCCTGAACAAAAACCAGCTCCAGAGCGCTCTTGACCTCAGACTGGGGCGACAGTTCATCTTTCAGCAGGACAACGACTCTAAGCACACAGCCAAGATATCAAAGGAGTGGCTTCAGGACAACTCTGTGAATGTCCTTGAATGGCCCAGCCAGAGCCCAGACTTGAATCCAGTTGAACATCTCTGGAGAGATCTTAAAATCGCTGGTGGAGCTTGAGAGCTGCTGCAAAGAGGAATGGGTGAAACTGGCCAAGGATAGGTGGCTAAGCTTGTGGCATTATATTCAGAAAGACTTGAAGCTGTAATTGCTGCCAAAGGAGCATCGACAAAGTATTGAGCAAAGGCTGCAAATACTTATGTACATGTGATTTCTCAGTATTTTTTATTTTTAATAAATTTGTAAAAACCTCAAGTATACTTTTTTCATGTTGTCATCATGGGGTGTTGTGTGTAGAATTCTGAGAAAAAATGAATTAAATCTATTTTGGAATAAGGCTGTACTATAACAAAAATGTGTATAAAGTGATGCGCTATGAATACTTTCCGGATACCCTGTAATTAATGCTTTTCTCACCTGTTTCCTCAGTGTCTATATAAATATTTTTATTTTTTAAATATTTGTATCAGTTTTATGTGTTTTACAGGAAAAATTAAATGGTTAACGACATTTAATACGGCGTCTGTGACATCATAGAGCTACAATAAGAGATTGTAATTTACAAAACTCAAAAGAAATGCAAACACGTGTTTCTAAACACTTGACATTACTGACAACTTGTAAAAAAATATTGTGTATGTTAAAAAAATGTATTAATTTTGAGATAAATTATGGTCACAACACATTACATTTTTTAAGGCCTTGGGCAATTTATCTTTATGAATAAACACTAGAATTAATTAAGTAAATTAAAATTAATTTATGTATACACAACAATCTAAATGTTTGAACAGTTGCAAAAGATTTTCTTATTTTTAGTATTTTAAAACTGGCATGTTGAAAAACCTTATATGTCATTGACCCATTTGCGCTTTTATCCAAAGCGACTTTCATTCCCTAACAACAGGGGTCCATGAAGCAACCTGGGGTTAAGGGTCTTACTCAGGAAACCCAGTGGTGGTGCTGAAGGTAGATTTCAAATCCATGACCTCTTAGTTTAGAGGTATACTGCACACTAGCACACCACATCCCGATGCCTACTGTAGGGACCAGTGACGCTGGGTATGCACTGATGGTTCTCATCTGTGATTTCTTCCAAAACACTAAAAAAGCACAAAGGACTCTTATTATGTGTTAAACATGAAAAATGGTCCTACAATGAGGCAACATTTTCAAAATCTCTAAACACGTGAATTTACGTTAACATTTATGTTACAAAATTTGTAAATTATATTTTTCTTAATAATTTAGCACTAAAATGCAATGAAAACAACAAAAAATACAGAGGATATCTGTGGTTTCCATGAACAACTGAGGCCACAACCTTTTTGAGAACCACACCTTTTTGAGCTTCTGTAATTAGACAGCACTCCAGATCTTGCTGCAGGGATATCTGGCCTCAGACTAGTGCTAAAATAATCCTTGAGTAAGATATCATCCCAGAGGTTCTTCATATAAAAGCACTACTCATTATTTAACACAGGGGTGCTCTATAGCAGGGGTCACTGAACATGTCCGCAAGGGGCCAGTGTGGATGTAAGTTTTCATTCCAATGGAGCAGGAGCATACCAGATGTAGGTAATCAAGACTGAGACCATTTGATTAAATGACTGGATTTAAATGTTCTTCTGCACGTCTGTAATGCAGATAATATTGGTCATTTCTGCCTTACAATTTCATGTATGAGAAGGACCATTTGCTGCACATTATGAGAGATCCACAAAGATAGAACTGATTAATCTCACTAAGTGGGAGAACAAAGCATAAGCCAGATAGGCAGCAGGCTTAGGTCTATTCTATGGTACAACATTTCCAGCTCCCACTGCGAATCACAAATTTGAATATTCAAAATAAGAAAATCTTCAGTGATGCGTTGCATTACTAAAGATGATACTTTTGCATTTTACTGCATTTAAAATCAGCAAAATACAAAAGCTACATATTACAATAGTCTAATTGCAATGCATGCTTGTATTAAAGTTCCCTTTGAAATACATTCACAGTTACGAGAACCATTCAAAAGCTGAGAACTACTGAATAAAGTTCTGCGTAAAAATCTAAGACAGCTGTTTAAGCACTGGACCTATCATCAGGAGATCTCTGTTGATGTCACAGCCATCCTTGTCCAGGACAGCACAATTGGATTTACTTTGTGGGTGGATAGAATGGCCCTCTCTCACACCCAGAACTGGTAACAGAATTGCCAGTTACTGTTCTTGTCCAAGTTCACTGAGCTGTCCAATGATGCCCAATTGCCAGCAGTGATGTAGCGACATTACATAGACTCAACAGAAGCATGTGTTAACCTTCAGCCTCTCGGTTTTGATGACACTGTGTGCCTGGGGGAGTTTTTGACAGCCAATTGTTTGTTTTAAACAGAAAAATCAAATGGTAAATTGTTGGTTTCTGAATTATTGGTGCACTCAAGCTACTGCATGCATTTGAACAGATACATTACCAGCACTCCTGATTTTTTTTAAATCAAGGACTGATAAGCCAAGGTACGTTTGGTATAGTAGCTATAAATTGTGGACAAAAATGGCAAAAAAAAGAGGATGACAAAATGGCAAAAATATGGCAAAAATGTTAATGTAGCAGTATTTCCTTTCTGATATGAAAAGTTGAAAGAGAGAAAAAACAGAAACAGCAGTGGCACATTTCAAAAAATAATGTGAAAAAACACAATTCTACTTGTAGAAATGTTGCTAAATATACAGCAAGTGCAGGTTCAGCAGTGTCAGAAGCACTTTTAGACTTGTTTATGGTTTAGAGCAGATTAATCGCTAACCATATACAAAGTCTAAATACCTTTGCATGACAACTGGAATTAAAACTCTTTAACTTATTGTTTGCTGCTATTAATTGCTTATTTGCTCATGACTTAGAGGTTCATATGCACATTATGACAGCATTTACTTTATGACATGAAAAGCTGGAAGAGACAACAAACAGCAGTGTCACTTTTTAAAATATAATGTGACAAAACACAATCCTTTTTATTAACATTCCACACACTACACTGTACTAAACGCAATTAAATACAGCTAATTGTGCTCATGCAATTGTTCTGTGTTCTACGTACATGAATATATGTCATATAATTCATCATGATTACAATGAATTTCATCACATTACCCAACCCCAACGTTAGTGTTGCTTTTTGGACAAATAAATGCTTATTGCCTAGATAACTGGTTTTGTGTGTCACTTAATCTAATGCCAAATGATAAATAATACATACTATTCTATAACTGAAAAAGTTGGCTTTTTTGTCACAAGTTTGTCACAAACACATTCCATCAAGATCAGAAAAATATTAGAAAATTCAAAGAACCATGCATTTTCCTACAATACATCTTTAAAGCACACAGTGGAAGTACTCATCTAAATAGAGGGCTTGACAGAGTTTATTCCCAGAGCCATGCACAGAACCAGTGCATGGCTGGAGGACACAAATGGCTACAGTAACAGAAGAATTGCCTTACACGATCAATCTGCCTGGGCTACAGGCTAATAAATAGAGGGGCTCCACTACAAAGATGACAGACAACAAGCTGTAGGGTATTACACTGGAGCTTAGATATCTATGCTGATATATTGTGAAAAACAATACCCAGGATAAACAAACCATAGCATCTAATCACAAATGTATGACAAGCTACTGCATATTAATTACAGCAGCAAATATCTATTGACTGTACAGAGGTATCTGTTAATGCCCAAGGGAATACAATTGATATATTTTTGCTCTGCCCACAGATGCATTCCTCCATAGTAAAGACTGTGAGGTTGCCAGATTTATAATAAATCCTGTTCAAACCAATAAAAAATCTAATGTTTTAAAATATTTAACATTCTCATATAACATCACACTAAACACAGATGAAGTGGGGTTTTTTTTGCTATTTTTGGTTAGCTAAAACATACATAATAGCTCTTTAAACTGGAGATTCATTTTGTGTAGCAGCTCTAAACCCAATGCACTAGAATTTCTCCTCAGTATGTTTATTGCCAGTGTCCTTTAATTCTTGTCCATTCCAACAGTTGCTATAAAAGAATGTATTGTGGGTGGAGCGTGGATAGGTCAGTTGTCTGAGGAACTTACTATTCTATTGGTCTATTATATTTCTGCTGGGTTCAACCAACAAAGGTGCTTCCTCATCAATAATCCAGGAGCCCACAGTTCCAGTGTAGTCAACTTCTGAACTCAAAAGCCTTAGCACAGCACATACAGTATACCTGGGTAGGCACCTGCCAGCATTTAACTCCACACATTGACCAGGGTTACTTAGCTGGTAATTCTATACAGACTATGTCCACTGCCCTGTAAACACAGGAGCTTCTTTCAGCAAAGCAGTGTCACCACAACCTGTCAGGACCAGATACTGATGGAAAGAACACACATACGCACAGAAGAAAAGATTCACACTCAGCAAAACAGATCAATACGCCCAGATCAGATGTCATTCCCGGTTTTGATTCTGTGGATGGCCTAACTACTTAACGATACACTGTTCCAACAGAATAAAATAAACTGTTCCTGTTCAGGGTAAATACAGTATTCATTTCCAATCCAATAGCAGTCATTAAAAAACACTGAACCATCAATCAGCAGTTCTCCAGCAGTTGTTTGCTAGAATTTCAAGCATTCTTGTAAATTTTGTTTGTACTTAGAGAGAAGTATTTCAGAAATAAAAATATACAGCAAGTGTAGTTTTAACAGAGTCAGAAGCCCTTTCAGACTTGTGGTTTAGAGCAGATTTTTCAAACCATTTAGAAAGTGCAATTTCATCAGATCTGAATATCTTGCATGTCAACTGGAATTAAAAATCCTTAACTACCTGTGATTGTTTGCTATTGTCAAACTCATGGTTTAGGGTTTCATAGTCCCAGCTCCACAGCGACTAGAAAAGCAGTACAGTGTAATGGGCTGAAAAACAACAACTTCCTTTGTCTCTATGGAACAGACCATGCTGACTGCAGAAGAGAAAGCATTTAAAGTGTTATCAAGAGGCTACACAGTGTACTATAAAAAAAGAAATGCTATGAAGAAACACCCTCTCAACCAAGAGTCTGTACATCTGGCACATAGTCTATAGTTAGGGTGAATACGAGAAAAGTACTGAATGTACTTGTACAATGGCAATTCTAGTCCTTCTCATAATTTTAAACAAGGAAATAAAGATCAAGAAAGAGTCAGATGAGAGGCTCCACTGTTTGAATTCTGATCTCTATCTGCCCAATCTGTTTACTGAATAACTGCCATAGACTAATTGACCTGAAACACACCTATAATAGAAGACAAAAAGCATTGCTAGTCAACAAGTTCTCAGTTCTTTCAGAGGAAGTGTGCCGTCTGAAGTATTCAACATCATGCTACAGATGCAGCAGATAGAGACTGGGTAAAAATTGTGGGAAGTTCTCTAAAGGTCACACTAAACTAGGGCTGCAACAACTAATCGATAAAATCGATAATAATCGATAAAATCGATAATAATCGATAATGAAATTCGTTGTCAACGAATGCCGTTATCGATTAGTTGGGCTGCTCA
>JBBPDH010023517.1:0-10683 GCA_037974565.1 Clupeocharax schoutedeni
CATGCCCAGGACACGAACCAATGAGAAAACACAAATGATAAACAGAAACTCAAAACAGGTGGGGACGTGAATCAAAACACAAACAGGAACAACTACAAACTAAAAGCCCTCAAAATCCCAACACAGTCCCAGAAAAATGACATGGAACAGAACAGGGAAAAAATCTAACAAAACAGTGGCCTTCCAAATTTTGCCCTGTAGCACACTCAGTTTGGATCCATATGGAAAAAGAGGCATGTAGCTCGTATGATATTGGTGCAGTCATACTGTCTCCAATAAAGACAGACAAGTCAATATATAACCATAATTGTATAATCCATAGTACAATTCGTATTTGGAAGCAGATCAAATCAAAATTTTAAATAAAACCATTGTCTCTTTTAGACAGTTGTAGGATCAATATGGTTTGCATGCAAGTAACTTTTTTAGATATTTGCAGATTAGGGATTATGTAAGAAAGTACATACCGTGTCTGAATGAGGCTATTCCTGCAAGTTTGGATGATCTCTTGGGGCTTGGAGGAGGGGTCAGCCATCTGATATCTCTATTGTACAACTCGTTGTTATCAAAGAGCTTGCCAACCACAGATAATTTGAAATTGCAGTGGGAGCAAGAACTGGGGGAGGACATATGCTCAGAATTCTGGACTAGAGAATTAGAGAATCAGGCATTAGAGAATATCCATGCATGCTCTGTCAACTCTAGGCATTGCCTTATTCAATTTAAGATAATCCATCAACTATATTATACTAAAACAAAACTACATAGAGTTTTTCCCCCCTTTGCGACAAATGTCAGACTGATTTAGCCACTCCCTTGCATAGTTATGTTGTTTGTTCTAAATTAATCTCATTCTGGACTGAAGTATTTAAAACTCTGTCAGATATTTTACATATTGTATTAATGCCCGACCCACTTCTTATGATATTTGGAATTCCTGATAAAATTATGTCACGTAAAAAATCTCAACAACAGTTGCTGTCATATGGACTTATTGTAGCAAAGAAACTTATCCTAAGGTTTTGGGAAATGACATCAGTTAAACTATGGTTGGAAGAAATTATTAAGTTACTACATTTGGAAAAAAAATGATTCCAGATGGCAAATAAATTTGACAGTTTTGATAAGATCTGGTCTTTTCTTCTCGTATATCTTGATAATGCAGGCTGAGTAATCACACGGTGCTGACCGCTCCGTTAGTGTGCCATGATTTTAAGTCCCTAGGGTGGGGAGGGGGTTGTTTTGTTTTGTTCCATATGTTTGTTGTAATTGTACAGCGTACAGTGTGGTGTTTTGTGTCTTTTTTAAAATGTTTTTTTTAAATATATATAACTTAAAACCATGGTATGCAACAATAACTATTGCACTGTTTCACTGAATACCTTAATAAAAAAGATTTAAACACACTTAGAACACAATGTTTTAGTACATACTACGCTTATACTGACAACCAAGCTAAAACGCACCTGGACAGTGCACTGAAAACAGAAAAAAAACACAGTGCGGAATGATGGACACTACTCGCACTAAATGGACGCCATTTTGACTACATAGCAGAAGGGGAGGGACTTTCGTCAGTTTTTCGGAGTTGAATAATGGCGGCCAACAATGAAATGCTGGTGCAAGCACAAGCGGAGGCAACTGAAAAAAAAACAAAACTTAATAAAATCATGAGGAAATTAATCGTGTAAACAATAGCCGGCAGATATTTTGACAGACTGGAGAATCGCGATCAAATGTCTGTCACTTCCGCTAAGTGCTAAACGTCAGTGTTCCATTTAGGACAATACTTACCAACGGCAGTGTGCGCTACAGAAGGAAGTGCTCAGTGGGCACTATACACTGCATTCCAGTGCATTCGCGTAAGTGTATGAGTTCAAACACACCATTAATGTTTCTAAAGGAATGCTCATTCTCAGTACTACTGTTAAAAACATAATATTTAGCTTATTTTTCATTTGCTTAAAATGTATCTGAAAACAGTCAAAACTTTGAAAGCTGTGCTTAGCTTTACCTGGGCATGATATTATTCAAGAACTTCCACTTTTGGTGGGATCTAAAGCTATGTTATAGATGTTCCTCTACTTTATCTTCTGTAAGCACTTTAGACACCACCAAAATAACATCAACAAACATACATAACTTATTCTGGCCAATTATTAGTTGTTCTCACATACTGGAGTTTAATGTCAAATTTGCCACTGCAGGCACTTAACTCATAATGGCTAAGGAACTGAGAAGTTAGGAGAAGGAGCAGGACTGAATGGCAGAAAGAGAGTAAGAGAACTTATGCTAAATGTAATTATGGGTAGATCTAATTTTCAGGGTGCAGCAAGCCAGATGAGCTGGCAATGCATACCAATGTGAACATTCCTGAGAGCGAGAGAAAGAGAGAGAGAAAGAAATATGTCAGAATTATTAAAAGTTTTGTTTCCTGTCTTTTGGAACTGTGCTGGATGCAGACTGACTGTGTGCGTTTTGTATTGATTAAATGACAGTTGACTTTGTGATGGTGTAACATTTGGTTTAAATACATGTATAATTTATTATAATAGTCTTTTTCAGCCCTAAAATCATTCATCAAATGTGGGCAACACATTAAATCTCTAAATAGTTTTTTTCAGAATGCATAACTTTGTTTTATTGCTAGAGACAAAAAAACTGTAATACACACATCTCTATATCATAGTCTATAAATCTATTTTACCATTGACTTGTCATGTGAGTCGAAGCTTGACAGTGTCACAGTGAAAACAGATCCTAAACCTGACTGAATCTCTCTTTCACTATTTTTGCATATTTGCAAATTTGGCCTTAAAAACTTTTCGAAAAATAAACTAGAAAAATAGAAAAATAAACTGGAGCCTTCTCAATTTGCAGTCCTAGCATATAGGTATCATTTTGATAGCACCTAATAAAGCCTACAAAAGCTTATAGAGACTCTATAGCTGTATCTAATTACTGAGACACTTGTGTCTGCTTTTTGTGGTTGATATTAGAGAACCATGGCATATCTGCACTGTTCTGCAATGAAAATGAAAAAAATCAAGGAAAAGTGCAGATCGTTTAAAATAACCAGACTTGATGTAAAGGCTACAATATTTAAAAATTATACAAACAAAACACACCCAAAAATCAGTGCCTGAAATTAATTTGCAAATATGCTTTAGCTGCTGGAAAAAGTGTGCACTTGATACAATTACAGTGTTTGTCTCAGCTTGTTAAAGCTTTTAAGCTGGACTCGACTGTGTGCTTTATGCTTGTGGAGCCATCCCCCATTGTCTCTCTTCTGTCACCTCCTAAGAAAGGAGTTAGAAGGAAGTGGATGTCAGTTTGACAGTTGAAAGTGTTTGAGCAAGATTTTGAGCTAGTTAGCTGGTATATCCCTCATATCATGCCTAAGCAGTGATTACTGAGAACCTATAGTCATCGCTAGTATGTTTTTTTAATTAAAACTACATTTAATGAAGAGACATAACCTAGCATCCACTCAAATAACAGGACCGTCCAATTGTAACCTCTCTCTTTTAAGACGGAACATTTTCCTTACAAGAAAAACTAATAGCAGTGCTGTCAGAAGTGTTGTTGAAAGGTACAATACTCTGGTGATTAGCACTGTTCAGATCAATCTTACTCATCAGTCTGCTATTCTGTCTAACCCATAATTTGCCTCCTCTGTCCTCTGAATCATAGGCCTTCAGTTTGTCCTGGGTTGCATCAGTCAAAGGCTGATTGATTAGCTCTGTCTGATTGAGTAGGTCTCAGAGGGAGCACTAGGGGCATCTGTTGACATACCCTCACTTCCATTGCTCTTGTCTTGTCTACTACACTCTGCTTCAAGTGTCACTCCAGCTTCTGAAGTGTGGTGACGCTTTTTTCTCGGAGTAAACAGGAGAAGAGGACGAAAAATACCCTGAAGACTGAAGCACACTTTCATTTTATGTCAGATGGTGCACATCAGCACAACAACAGTGCAGTTGCACATCAATCACACTTGCTCACAGTGTATATCAAATGAGCTTTCTTCTTAATTTTTGTTCTCGAACCACATATGCTTCTTCATTGTATCAAAATAATGACCAGCTTTAATGTTTTACTTGCCTTATGGTTTATTGTTCAGTCTCTTTGCTGCTTTATTCTTTCCACTTTGCAAAGTAATCTGAGCAACAACTTGTGACCCCTATAAGAGGTCTTGAAATTTGCACCAGCCAGATGGCATTATACTGTTACAATGCATCAATGTAATATTACAGGTAAAGCAGTAAGGTTAGAGAACTGATACAGTTGCCTGGTAAAGTTACTGAACCTCCATCCTCCATAAAAACATAAAGATTATTACTATAATCAGGAAGGGAAATCCAAGGCAGAACACAGGGCAATCTATTTTTTAATTCTGGGCTGCAGCAAGGTTAAATTAAAATGCAGTAAAATGTCCTCTATTGTATGAACCTTTTTAAAATCTAGCAAGATAAGGCCTTGGATTGTAACTGTTGACCTTATCCAGTTTGGCCCAGGCCTCGATTTTTGAGCTAGTGGTTGGTTTATGGTTTGTATAAAAGTGGACCATGTTTAAGCTTTTTAATTAAACTTATGTTTAATAAAAACAGATGTGCAAATCAGAGGGAGGTATAAAACAATCATCCACTGGCTGTAACTATAACAAAACTCACTGCTGCTCAAGAAGTCTAGCTATTCATCGTATTTGCAGTTACTTATAATACCTAGCACTTCCTCAAATGTTTTTCATTCATCTTTTACACCACATTTGTTCTGAGATGATGTGTGCTTGCAAAGTCATACCATGAATTGAGTGCATTTAACAGCATTCAGAATCCCATGGCATGGGCACATTAAATATGTTAATGCCACGATTTGAAATGAACTATGTAAGTAGCAAGTAGCCTGAGCACTTTATCATTGATCACTGAGCCTGCCAGGTCCTGTCAGACAGCAGTTGTTGGGAACATACCATAATCAGCCACTAGAAAAGGATTTTCTCAGGTTGCACATCCTCCTCCTCACTTTCAGACAGAGTTCACAATCATGCAAATGCATTTACAATCCATGCTGTTACATGGTGTTAAGTGCTTGCTACAATAATAAGTCTGTTTTACATAGCCAGATATAATTGTCTCCATGGAGGCAGCTAAATGGCTTCATGCAGTATTATGTAGGAGCCTATTTCATGTGAATAGCTAACTGTATTTATTGTTTTAATATCACACCATGAAAGAATCAGGGCTTACACACCTCCTCCAACTCCAATTAAACTCCTCTTTAACTTTACTCTTCTAACAATTTTGTACTGTTCTCGAAATAGGAAGTACTTTATTTGCAGTGAAACCTCTCAGTGGAACCTCTGCATTTAAACCGTTCAGTGAGCACACTGTGTTGCTCAGGCGCCTTGATCAAGGTCACTGACAGGAATACTAATGCTACCTTGCATGTCTATGATGTGGGAGAAGCACTTGAAGAAAACCCACACGAACACTGGTAGAATCCGAAAGCTTCACATAGAAATGGCATGACCTGGCTGGGAATCGACCCCAGGCCTGTGTTCCTGTGAGGAACCATAAGGGGAACTTTTAGGGCCATAAGCCAACAACTTTTTTTACAGGCTTAGTCTGAAATGTAGAAGTCCACAGATTTAACCAGCCGTGCCACTGCATGACATTAGAATTCAGCCACACTGTCTTTAGATATATGAGTGACAGACTGCTATAGACAGAGGCATTAGTAAAAGTGTTGTCCTGTATGTTCCATTTCTAAATCTGTCTGTCATCTCTCAAAGCACTAGAGTATGTCTGGAATACGAATGTGCAGTGAATGTGTTTGGGTTATAAGGACACTGATAGTAGGACCGAGTTTGCAGACAGTGAAACTGTAATTAGTCTTAGGCTGTTGAAACTGACTTATGGACAGTGTGATAGTGTGGGAACTGTCTATGTGTCAGAATAATTACAGCAGTGTGGATGCAAATGCGCAAAAGCAAACAACAATCTAAACAGCTGGCTCCGACTCCTTGGGCTTCACAAATAATGTTCCCGAGTATGGCAGCACCCAAGCAGCTGGAATGATTGGTCCAGGTGATGGATCTGCAAGAGAATTCTCATGCATTCTGGAATAGGCATCTGCCTTGGTGTTTTTGTTCCAGTAGGAAACAGTGAAAGCTGGCTTGGAAAGAACTGGGTCTCTGGATTCTACTTATATCACAGATTAAACAAATTCCTGTTTACAGTTGTCTCAGTATATGTCTTGTTCAAGTTTGTAAGATTTGTTTTCAATTATTTTTCTGTAGTTTTGCCAAAAAAAACTCATTAATATTGCTGTGAGTGGATGGAGTCTTTGCTGTTTTTTTGTGAAAACATGCTAATTACAATCTGAGCACACTGTTGCACTAAAGATATTGCACAAATACAAATTAAGTTAGACTCCTCATTATTTGGGGCTGTTGCTTCCAGACAACTTGCAGACGTCCATGATGGGCTTGGGAGAGGAACTAATCTGTGCTTGTCATTAGTGCGGGGTGGTATATTGTCTATTTTGATTTTTGTTTCACACAACAATATTGATTTTTTTTCCAGCTGGAGCATTTCTCTACACTGTCACTGCATTATCATGTGATTCAGTCCCTTCACCGAGCGAATAACAGATTCAGATAAACAAACATGGTACATGTTGCCACAGTGTGGCAAAAAAAGGAGCGATCCCAGAACTTCTCACCCAGCTTGGAAATGGAAAAAGTGCAGTGTTTCTTGGATTTGCATGTTTGCAGCCTTAAATTCTGTCTACATGAAGGCTGGAGCTGTGTAGTGTTAAACTGTTACCTTGATGCTTGAGTACAGACCTCCACATTAAGCACAGTTATACCGTGATATTTATGACTGATGCACATGTATGACTGATAAACATAGACATCCCTTCCCTTGCTACATCCACCAGCTCCTCCTGGAGAATCCCAATGTTTTCCCAGGCCAGCTGAGATATATATCCCCCCCAGTGAGTCTTGCCACAAACACCCAGCAGACATCCTTACTATATGTCTGAACCATCTCAACTATCTCTTTTCAGTGTGTACTGGCAAACAGTTCATGCAAAATAAGGCCTGCAGGTTTATAATATAATTTTAGTATAAAGTATCAGTACTGTGTTTTTTTTCATTAATCTAATGTAAATGTCATCTCATGATATATTTGGAAAAAAGATACTGATATGTTGTGCAGCACTGTTTGTTATCCAGGGACACAGATGGCTCTGGCTCACTGACACAGGTTGTCGCTGGCAAAGGATGCAGTTAAACAGTTGAGCCGCTTAGAATGCCTACATGGGTGTTTATTTACTGTCATGTTGTGTTGTAAAGACACAAGACTGTTGGAGACCAGGAGTGCTTGTGGACGCTGTTATACGGAAGCTCTGGGGTGCTCTGTGCCTCAGGCTGTGTCTCTGTAGCTCCATATGCTGTCTTGTATAACTTTCATTCGACCATGTAAAACTAAGTACGTTCAGAAAAAGTCTCAGCGCACAGCGAATACTTCACTTACCCTGAATATGACTGATGCTGTTGGAGCTTTTTTCTTTCCTGCTCTTTGAAATGGGGATTTAAATGTTTTGGACTTCATCTGAATTGTCAGAAACATTAAAGCAGCTGTGAGAGGAGAATTGTATGCTTTATAGAGTGAACAGTAACAGAAATTCCTTTCATTGTTGTGACTTATAATAGTAGTGGGGGCGTTGGGGAATGGGTTCCTCCTCTAAGGCATGACAAGCTGAATTCAGAGTTGACCTGGATCTCCTGCAACATTAAAGAGTGTGTTAGAAATGCAGGCTTAGCCAGGACTCTCTGCCAAGTGGTTACTGTTACTGGATCCACATGGCCTAGTTGTCTGATTACAGTACGGTCAGTTTTCTTCATTTACATGCCGATTATGGAAAAACCCAAGAGGACACCTACAGTACGGTTAGAGTTTGTTATGTAATCAATGTTATTCTCCCACTGAGATCACTTTACCTGGCACCTGGTGTGTGTGTGAGTGTGTGTGCGCAGCGCAGCAGCTGGCAGATAGGAAATATTTTCTCATCAGACCACTGGGAGGACCTCACAGGAAGTGGAGCACAGTTTAAAATCTCATTAGGTGTAGAAGCAGGTGTATGAGGTAGCCTGTGTAGCCTGTGTGTTTAAAGATTACTGAAGTGAGGTCCTGCCAGAGCTATTTGGGAAGACTTCACTGCATAAAAATGTGGTCACGACACATTCCTAAAAAAACAAACCAAAACCTACATTTTAAACACAGCAAAGTGAGTAAATAGACCCCGATCTTATGGGAAATTAAGAATTTAGTTTGGTTTTCTCCTTTTTCTTCAAGTTGAGTTACCGCCTCATTAACTCGTTCAATTGCTGCTGAAAGACAGGGTGGGTGGAGACCCATTCTGATGGAATAACTGGTGTTAAAGTGTGTGTGTGTGTGTGTGTGTGTGTGTGTGTGTGTGTGTGTGTGTGTGTGTGTGTGTGTGTGTGTGTGTGTGCGTGCGTATGTGTGTGTGTATTTGACAGAGAGGCATTAATCAGTGCTACTTGCTTATAACAGTTATTGCTGAAAAAACAAACAGACACAAATATGTTCTTCATTAAGAGAACATTTCATTATCTGTGTAATGATTATTAACATTGTGACATGATTCAGAGCTCGGTATGTTTCCCGTCATCAATGGAGATGTGCACAATTTGCTTGCTAATAAAGTTAATGAGACCTCTAACTAGCATGTATTCAAGTTTCAGGCTAATTAGAGTCAATATTAAAAGCATTGCTATGTTGGACTGGCTGTCAGAAATTAATCCTGGATTAGTAGTTTTGACTAAATCATAGAACTATAAATTCATGCATATCTGCTGTTCTATATATACAGTATATATAGTATGAAAACAAATCAACCTAAAGCAGCACGTCTTGTTCTGGAGTTAGATCCATTTCTCTTTTCTAAACTCATGAATGATGGGGAAGACATTGTCTTACTCTCTCCTTGTCAGTTATTTCTTCCCCTTAGGGTAGGGCTGTGTTTGTCCACCTGAGACCAGCTTTAGACCTGTCTGCCTCAGCTATTATTATGGCTGTTAAGAGAAAAAAAAACTCCAAACAGGTTTGACCTCTCTGTCACGATCTACTGAAAGAAACTGCCAACAAAGAAAGAACTCAGTCAGGCAGCAGCTCAAGTCACTGAGGGGTTGGCAGAGAAGCCCAAAGGAACAGTATAATCCTCAGTGGATTTGTAGAGGTGTATGCTGGTTTTGTCTCTTTGCCCTGTGTGGTGCAGCCGCTTAGAAAGATGCAGGAGACCAAGAGAAATGGGAGCATTAGGAGGCTGAGTGTGCAAGAAATGTTTCTGCTTAAAGTTCATCACCTATGGTAAGACATGAGGAGGTTTCAGAGGAAAAGAGAAAATTGGTTTAACCCATTGAACTCTAAAGCTTCCCATCCTCAGTCTCATAACTACATACTCTACATTTAAATTTTGTTGTATATAGTTTTGTTGTGGGTAGTTTTAGGGCTCCACAATGTAGTGTTTCTTAGTTGTTATTGTGATGTTGAGCCCCTTACCAACTATGTTTTGGAGTGTGTTGTTAGCATCCTGATCAGTCACAGACATTATTTAGTATTTGTATGAATGATTCAAATTAGTACAATATATAGCCAAATAACTTCAACATGTTTACATTTACGTTTACAACACTTAGCAGACGCTCTTATCCAGAGCGACGTACATAGCATTTTAATGTATTGGAAGGTATATTCTCAATACCCCAAAACCCTCCTTACATTATGGTTACTAATATTACCTGATGCCTGAGACATTGTTTTGCTATTGTTTTCAGAGAAGCTTCTGGCCTAACCATTAATCACTTTATATGAATCTTTCTATATTATTTGTAATTATTGATTGTATAAATGATTTAAGTAATGATTTAACTATAGAAAAAGAACAATGTGGTCTTGCAAGTGTAGTTACTTAATTGTATTCATTTTCTCAAAAAAAAAAAGTAACCACATTCATTGCTGTGTGAATTTTTTGCTCTTGTGTTGTTCTGTATATTGTTCTATATTCACTCCGGCCTGTGTGACCTCAGAGTAGCTAAACATCTCATCAGAGAGTGTTCACCTCAATAATAGTGTCACTCATTTGACTCTGACTTGTTCAACAGGATGATTGTTTGTTGTAAAACAGCACAAGCTGTGGTTGCTATGGTTTCAGTGCAGTGGTAGTTATGAATGAATATTGGAGGACAACTAAGATGGTTTATAAAAGCATATAAAGGAAACAACAGTTTGGCAGTGTAATTTGTTAGTATTGCTTTGACACATGTCAATTATACTCTGTAGTGAAATGTGTGAAATGTAAAGAATCGTTTTACACCATTGCTTGTCAAACAGCAAGTCTGTACACCAGTTGGTCTGTCACCTGGCATGGCCTGAGTTTATGGTGATAAAATTTATCAAGAGTAATCTTATAATATGTCAGCAGTTAGAACTTGTTAAAATCGTCATTTTTGACCTTTCCAGAACATGCTGCTGTGACACTAAGCTTCATATGAAAATAGTTTAAAATATATATTCAATTCAATTCAATTCCATTTTATTTATATAGCGCTTTTAACAATGGTCATTGTCACAAAGCAGCTTTACAAAATGA
>JBBPDH010023555.1:0-10682 GCA_037974565.1 Clupeocharax schoutedeni
TGTCTGAGCCTGAGTGAAAGTGATTCCCTCGGTTTATGCCTGAATACATGCTCATTCACTGTGTGTGTGTGTGTGTGCGTGTGTGTGTGTGTGTGTGAGAGAGAGAGAGAGAGAGAAACTGTCTGCATTGCTTACTGACAAATAAGATGTTCAGAATGCAACGACTTTGTAAATAATGACACATTTCTGCTTCCGCAAGAAGACAATAGCACACTATGACACAAAACGGTAACGCTGCTACCAATTCTGTCTGAATGGAGCATCTGCAACATTCACCATCATGGGTAAAAAAAAATTCTGTGTGGTGGTGATTCGTTTGTGTGTGTGTGTGAGAGAGAGTGTGTGAGAGAGTGTTTAAAACAAGAAGCCGTCGAACACTTTTTGCACATTATCATGTGCAAGCCCTATTCTGTAGCACTGTGTTAGTGTAAAGTACACGTTTAAAGAGCCCTATCAAGTTTTTGCCCATGCGAGTGTGTGCACTCTGCTCTGTGTTTCTGTACGGATAGAGATATTTTGAATAAAAGTAAACTGCCTGAATGTACAGAAGTGGCAAGCCATGTTGATGATAAATATTACGCATGACAGAATAGGACACCAACATTATATTCCACACATATACAAAAAGAGCTGACTGGAGCCATCCTGCCCTTGCTTTCCACCTGTAGGTGGAGTCAGAACATCCTAAAAGCGGCTAAAGCAATGTTCTTCAGCACTAGCTCCAAGTCTTTTGGTTCTCCGTCCAAAATCTCACCACTTATTTCTTTAAAGCTTAGTCCAAGTTCTAGCAAAGGTAGTCCAATATAAACCAGGAAAGTCTCTGAGATCAGTCCCTTGAAGGTCCGCTTACTTTATGAAGGACAAAAGGGAGCACGCTTGCCGGCACGAAGCTGGAGCATGAGTGAAAAAGTGAAGGCAGCTTCTCTTCCGAAGCGTAGATGGTCATGTTCCATGAAATCTTCAGCTTCTCTCTGGTGGAGTTCCTCTGTAGGTGGGGCGAGAGGGATGTCATCATTGCTAAAAAAAAAAAAAATGGTGATGGAAATATAGCAACAGGTGGAGGAGGCCCATAAGGTCCATAAAAAGGGGGTCAACTATGAACCCAAAGCAGGGAAGGTCAGGCTAAGCCACTAGCAGCAGGCTACTCAGAGAGCTTTGGAATAAGAAACATCATCGGAGGATGGGGAAGAAGGAGCAAAGGAAAAAGTGCAAGCAGAACTGACCCGGAGCAGAATGCAAGATGAAGTGCAGCGGTAAGAACAGAGTTGATATTTAAGATATGTTTAACGTCCAGTGTGTGATTAGCCTGTACAGTGGGAGTCAGTAAAGCGTAGGGCCTATAGGACGAGCACATACGGTCATCAGCAAGCATCAGAAGAGGCGAAGACACTCAGGTAGAGGGCGGCTCATCTTCATGCAGGTCCTCCAGCTCCACCTCTCTTCCGGCTTCTCCACTGCTACCTTTTCTGAGAAGGAAAGGCAGAAATGTTATATTGTTGGCTATTAGTTTAACAAATAATAAACACAAATATAAGTTAATATGAGGATTATAATGCCCCCCTTAGCCTAAATTTAGCAAAACAGCCAAGACACTGGAATATTCATATGGATATTAAAGGTTCATTTACACAACATGGCCAGAAGTACCCAGAAACCCCTTCTAATTAGTGAATTCTGCATAAATGGGTGCACCCATTAATGACAAAGCGTGAAAAGTAAAATGTCCATTCACTCAAGTGACACATCAGGCAGCCAGGAACACGGTGCTTGGGAAGCAGTGTGTGGGGATAGTACCTTGATCCAGAGTACCTCAGTGGTGCCACTAGCAGTCCTGGGATTTGAACCCACGGCCTTCTGATCGCAGGGGCAACTCCCAAATAACTACGCCACCAGGTGCACACACACTCAGCTATGTATTCCTCATAGGCACTGCTAACAGAATGGGATGGTGTGGAGCAGCCGCACATCAACTTGCCTGTAGGTTAGCATTGGCTATAGGGGTATAAAGCCCTACCAGTATTGAAACAGCACACAACTGGATCTCCATTCTCTGGAAAAACAAAGCTCCTTCCAATACCACTGGGATAAGTTGGAGTGGTGTGTGTGATCCAGAACTAATCATCCGACACGAGTTCCTGACCTCACTAACGCGGAATGAAAATGCTCAGAGCAACCTTTTCTGGAGAGCTTTAATAAAGTCTAGACGTTACTGCAGCAAATAAGTGCCTTATTATTACCCTTCATTTCAAAAGAAATGTGAGCACATGCCACAATCTACACACAGAATGTCTCTAAGTGTCCCACATAAGCAAGTCTATTTGTGCTTACTTAACATGCTACTAATTGATATAGTGGACTGATTTATGCCTGCAGCGTGCATGATGTTAACTGGTGCATTATAAGCTTCTCCATATGTAAATATGCTTGGATGTGTAGAGGCGAACACTTATGATCTTTTTTATCTTCTTTTTTTATTATTATCTTCCTCCTCCGTCACAAGTAACATTCACAAACTGATCCCAGAACAGTACATATTCACACAAAACACCACAAACATGGCCAAACTTCGACAGAAATGAGCACACAGGGCATGAATGTCACACAATGAAAGGATGGACGACAATCTCACATTCAAGAGTCACAGACCAGTGGGTACACAGATACTACTGAAGAGGACGGAGGAGTGGATGAAGGGTTTGACCCACAGCATGATGACCATATAGATGGCCATACAGCGAACAGTTACCTTAAAGAGGGGTGCAGTTTTAGAGAGGGGCGGAACGGCCACGAGTCCCTGCACCGGAGAGAGAGAGAGTGTGTGTGAGAGAAAGAGGGTCACAAGTCAAAGGCTGTTGGAGAGGGGAGGGGGACATATTGCTGATTTGAATTCAGGTATCGTTTTTCGGAGGGCTGTTTTTCTTCTATTAAAAGCTCAGCATCTGTCTTTTTTAACACTAGAATTACCGGGAAAATTTGGCTCTCTTGAAACCCCCTATCTATTCCCAAGCATGCGAGGAAAGTAATATGTCCTTAATCACTGCGCTAATGGCTTCCTGACAGCCACTTTTAGTTTGAACAATGTTTCACTCATGCCCACGCTCAGCTGCGATCTCGGACATTTGGCAACGTGTATCTTGCCCACAGAGTGAAGTGTAGGTCAGGAAACATCTACCTTAACCATTCAGGTTTATGTTCCCACAACCTCCCTCCACGGAACATCGTCTGGCTCTGCCATCCCTACACACAAGGCAAACCCAGGCCAGACTCTTCTCTGTTGTTGTTCCCTGCTGGTGGAATGAACTACTTAAGCCAGCAAGAGCAGCAGAACCCCTCTCTATCTTCAAACACCTCCTGAAGACTCAGCTTCTCTCCTTCTTGCAAAACATCTCAACAAAGCTGGACCAATCTGCAAGAAAGTTTTGGAAAGTGCAATATTTGGAGACAGCATACAGCCATGGAAACAAATAAGAGAGATATTTTTTGTCTGTTTATTGCTTTTGCAATTTGTGCAAGTGTTTCTGGATAAAATGTGCATGTCACTACTGCATTATACACTACTGACCAACTCTCCATTCAAAAATCCAAACAAATGTGAAAGTAATTAATTGAAATAATTTATCATACATTGGAAATGTTAAACTACACAACACTCATTGTTTTACAATGGCAACAATTAAAATAGGGATGTTAAGAGCGCAGTGAACTATTTGTTTATGAACTATTACGCAGCTCATACTGCAATAGTACCTAAATGAATATAGACCCGTGCATTTTCTTCACACACACACACACACACACACACACAGCTGCAAATTGTACTAGTGAACAGAAAAAAATGGAAAAGTGGTCTTTTATTTTTTTCCATGGCTGTATTTGTGCAATGCCAGAGTAAAACGGTCTGAGAATGTGTTCAAAAAGCTGATAGAATCGTTTCTGGACAAAAACAGGAACTACAGACTTCTGCGCATCACTGTCACTGCATAATTCATTGTGGCATAATAACACAGCTCTACTAGGCACCAAAACAAGGTGCAATGGGAACTTCCACCTGCATCGTGGGTAATTAGCGTTTTTTTTGCTTGGGGATCCCTGGGGGTGTTTATGAAAATTTCCGTAGCTGTGGTAGTTCTAGTCTTAATGACTGTGCTGATTTTCAGTACTTAACAAGAAAATACAGCCCATCCCTTTTTGAGTAAACCTAGCCTCAGTATGAACTCCACTATGAACGCTGTGGCACTGCAAATCATGTTAGATGTGGTCAAATAAATAATAAAATAAATAAATAGACAGACCAGCTTTTCTCGACTGCAGGCTAAAACACAGAGAGGCGCTCCACTCTGTGTGGGTGAGGGGTATATGTGGTGTGTGCGGGAGAGATAGAGAGAGAAAGGTTAATGAGAAAGACATAGGGAGAATATAATTAAAGCTGACACTGAATTATTAATGAGATGCAAATGCACCACACCGAGCGTAAGAGTTTAAATTGGACAGCAGGTATAAAGCAGTTTGGCTAAAGCTGGCGGAAAAAGTTCTTTTGTCGTCGGAGGGATGTTGCTTTTGGTCTTTTCATGCAGATGGAAAGATAAAAAAAAAAAGATAAAGATAACTTTTTACAAAATAATAATCATACATTTTATTAATAAGGGCCTTTCACAACTCTCATGATCACTTTACAGAAGTTATCTAGAATAAAAATGAAAGAATAGACTAATTAAATTAAGAAGAGTTTATGGAGGTATTCGTTCTAGTGTATCAGTATGACATGCTTAAAGAGATTTAATTGAGAGTTAATATAGAAAAACCTTACATTTTCTCAGTAAGGCTGATGTTTGCCATTTTCTGAAAGAACACTTTAACACATAAATAAAAGGGAGACTTCATTTAAAGCAGTCTAAAAATGGTCTGTAATCAAGCTTGGAAAGAAAAACAAATAACAGTTTCTAGCAAAACTACTGTGAGATGTTCAGAAGGAAGTGTGAGTGCTGGACTCTGGCAGGTGAGGAAGGCAGTGCAGCATCAAGGCTACACAGGCAGTGAGAGAGGTGTGGAGGAGCATGCTGAGTGAGTCTGCTGGCCTTGGGTAAAATACTCTGATGAGCTGCATTCAGAATTCACTGCTGTATGGAGACATTTATTGCCAATCCGATTAGAGAGAGAGACAGAGAGAGAGAGAAAGACAGAGACACAGAGAGAGAGAGTGAACGAGACGGAGGGAGAGAGAGACAGAGACAAAGAGAGAGAGCGAGCAACAGAGAGAGAGGGGGAGAGAAAAAGAGAGAGAGAGAGCGAGAGAATGAGAGACAGAGGGAGAGAGGGGGAGAGAGAGCGAAAGAGAGGGAGGGAGAGAGACAGAGAGAGAGAGAGGGGGAGAGAGAGGAGAAAAGAAAGAGAATGAGAAACAGGAAAGCAGGAAGGGGAGATGACAATTGGGAGGGAAAGTGACAGAGAGAGAAGACAGAGAAAGGCAGAGTGAGAGAAAAGGAAATAGGGAGAAAAGCAGACAGAGGTAAGAAAGGTAGAAAGAGCGAGAGAGAGAGGGACAGAATGATGGGAGAGCCTAGAAAGAGATTAAGAAATAAGAAAGTCTGAAAGAGAAAGAGAGAGAGCGACAGAGAGAGTGACAGAGGGAGAGAGAGAACAGATGTGAGAGAATTGAAAAACGAAGAGAGGGTCATATGAAGGCTTCGACAGACGGAGAGGTGAGTTCAGCCTGAGCAGACACACATCCTCAAGTCCTGCTTCCTCTGAGTGTGAATAATGAATAAAGTGTGAGTCAGAGCGCACCACCTCATCATCAGAAAGTGCAGGCAGAGACTGTGCAGCAGAGTGGCTTTAGTCCTGGTTTACAGAGTTCCCTGTGTTTTTCCAGCACAAAGTGCTTGAGCAGAACAGAACGGAGGTAAATGTCATTGATTCATGCTACTATGGAAACGCATGCAGCCGGTTTAAGGGGATGGCAATGGGTGCCTATTAGTGTGTCCTTCCTGTTCACCTGTTCAAACAGTGAAGCAAGCCCGTCTAAATGGCACGCCGTGACCTTGCTCATGTGGTCATCTTATGAGTTGGAAGTGGAAGTGAATGACCACCGTTAAAGTATACAAGGTCAGTGAAAGAAACAGGGTTGAGATTGATAGGTTAGAGCAGATAAGGATTAGGGTACCCTATTCCCAGCAGTAATATTATACACATACTATATGGACAAAAGTGTTGGGACGCCTGACCATTACACCAACAGGGTTCAAATCTTTTTACTTTAATATGGAGTTGTTATGCCTTTACAGCTATAACAGTTTCCACTCTTCCTGGAAGGCTTTCCACATTTTTTTCTGTGGGAATCTGTGCCCATTCATTCCATAGAGCATTTATGGGGAGATTGTGAGGCCTGTCTCATAATCTCCATTCCAGTTAATCCTCTAGGTGTCCCAATACTTTCGTTCATATAAAGAGAGTTTTTACACATATACTGTATATATACACGCACACACATTTTTTCCTCTCTCACGTATACCCCATGCTGCGTAATTAGCAGAGAATTTGTGATGTGTTACCATCATTAAGAAAATACCATTTAAAAATGGGTCTTATTGCAGCCAGATTATTATTATTTGTAATTCCTCATAATTGAATGGCTGAGATAAACTCAAGTCATCAGCCATATACAGTAATGGTTTTAGAACACAAAACCCCTCCGCAGAATTGGTCAAAAATATTTTAGACAAAAATGTAACTAAATATACCCTAAAAGTGTCTCGGAGATCAGACAGTGTATTCAGTCATTTACTGCAATACACAGTCATTTACTTTCTGTGACATACATTTGAGAGATGTTGAGTTTGTATCACCTCCACTTTGAACAATTCTTAATATTCGTGCATCAAAGTAATTCCTTTGTACACATCACGTCAGTCTGATGTTAATGTCATTCTTTATGAACCTTTGGGATTAATTATGTAATAATATGGTTGACTAGAAGTCTGGGTGGCCAGTAGGAAAACAGGGACACAGGGGAGTTTGGATCACTCACATGAGCAAACTTCCTGGGGCAGACATGGACCTCTCCTCCCTCCTGCTGGGACACTCGAAAGGATTCCCAAACGAGCGCTTCCGCAACATGGCCTTCACCAGGATCTACAGAGAGAGAGAGACACACACACAGAGAGAGAGAGAGAGAGAGAGAGGTTTAAAAACCCGTTTTAAGAGAGAGAGAGGTTTAAAAACAGTTTCCGATTCTGAACACCAGAATAACTCATAAGCCGTACATAAACATCACACTGCACAAAGATTTATCTTCCGAAACCTCACACAGACCACCCCCCACCCCCTTCATGTGAGCGAAAACCTTGTCAAATCATTGATTCATTTAAAATAAGCAAATTCAATATTAATCCTGGCCACCCAACACCAATCCATTTAGAATACAGTCAGCATCCACAAAGCCGACACCCAGAGAGAGAGAGAGAGAGACCCACACAGAGAGACAGAGAGAGAGACAGAGAGACAGACAGAGAGAGAGAGAGAGAGAGAGAGAGAAAGAGAGAGAGAGACAGAGAGAGAGAGAGAAAGAGAGAGAGAGAGAGAAAGAGAGAGAGAGAGAGACCGAGAGAGAGACAGAGAGCGCATGAAAAATAGACAGAGGGAGAGAGAGAAAGATAGACATGAGAGTAAAGGATGTAAGAGATTGCAGTCTTACTGATGAGGTTTCAATACACAATTCTGCACAGTCAAGTTATTTTTTGAAATAACAGACCCAAATTTTTGAATAACAGCAAAGACAGAAGTACCACAGTCAGAAAAGCAGCCTTCTGCCAAATAAGGCTATTTAGGTCCATCTTACTTCACAGATCACATCGCATCTGCTCGGCTCAAAGGCATCATCAAGGGCAGACGCTCAACAAATTAATTTTTAACGAGGCCACAGAGTCATTAGGATGATGCCATAACACTATGTAACTAAATCTTTAAATAAAAACGTATGTATATATCTTTACATTTTATGAGGCTGTTTATGGCTTGATGATGCCGTTTACGGCTCAAATGAACATTTCTGGTGATCACACAATGTCCGGTTTTCATTTCGATTGCAGAAGGCCAGAATGCATTGTGATTGGGTTATGATTAGATCACTCAAACCACAATCAGAGGTGGTCACAGATGGATCCTGACCACATTCAGTTAGAGTGTAAATGGAATGAGTTCTTTGTTTCCAAAATACAACCACATAAGCAGAGATGCTTTGGCAGAGTGTGGAGCAGTAAGTGGATGACGAAGGAACTGAGGCCTAAAACTGAGGCCTGAAACCACTGATGAAATTCTCCAGCAGGTGAAAGTAAAAGGTAAGCAATTATGTTTACATAAGTCTAATGGGAACACAATGGACACAATTTACAATGCATACAATGCAATGTTTCCATTTTACTTCCATTAATTAAACTGTCATCCTGACAAAGACATGGGGCAGCTAGTGGTTGCCCTGCGATCAGAAAGTCATGGGTACGAATCCCAGGGAGTGAAATAGTGAAAGTGACAATCTGGTCATACGTGAACACACCAAAGCACACAGTATGAACAACACGAAATACTTCCTCTGCATTTAACCCATTCACCAAGTGAAGCAGGGGGCAGCTACGAACACAGTGCCGGGGAGCAGTGTGTGGGGACAGCACCTTGCTCAGGGTACCTCAGAGGTGCCTAACGGTCTTGGGAATGGAACCCACGACTTCCTGATCACAGGGCGAATGCCTTAACCACTAGGCTACCAGCCTAGGCTAGGCTGCCCCACTGAGGTACCATTAAGTAAGGTAATGCCCCCACACACTGCTCCCTGGATTCCTGGATACCCGCTGCTTCACTTGGTGAATGAGTTAAATGCAAAGAAATTGCTGTTTACACTGTGTTTCCACATCGAGTGCTGGGCTTTGTTTACGCTCAGGCTTGGGCTGAAGTTGGGTTTTTCCAGATTAATTTTTTTTTTTAATTTGCTACCTGAAGGCCTAGTTTACAAAAAAACATTCCGATTTATCCCAAAAGTGTTAAGTTTTAATTAGAGGTGGGCATAGATTAATTTTTGAAATATCAGTGACCAGCGTTACTCAAACTTATTTGTCCCTCCCAGGAATTATTCACCCACAGGAATTATTTGGCCCAAAAAAAATGTAAATCAACATTTTAATGTGAAGGGTGATCGGTCTGCGGTCCGCGGCCCATAGTTTCAGAAACGCTGGTATAGACCGAGCACCCTCTGTCCGGTGATTTTCTTTTTTTATCACGCTACAAGAATCTCGGGCCGTTAATGCCATTAACAGCCGAGCACTAGTTTTAATACATTACATACATCCAGCAGATGCTTTTCATCCAAATTTGAGGAAACACTCCAGCTTCAGGACAGTATGAGAACCAGAGGAGAGTTCTAAAGTCTTCATGTAGGCTGCAGTGCAAAGAGGAGTGCAACAGGAGACATTTTTTGGAATATAGAGAGGGAGTCAGCTGCTCTGGTTAAGAATGAATGTTCACACTTACCACAGCTGAGAGGCTGGGAATAAATTTGACAGAGTTTTGAATATCCTCTTCCGTGACCTCCACCACCGTACAGTGTTCCTCTTCTAAAGGTAATGGGTCAGCACCATCCTGAGTGACCCATGGGTTCAGCTATACACACAGAATTAAAAGGTTTTGGAGTTGTTGGCACAAACCAATCTAGCATAACACCACAATAAATGCAATTAACAAATGACTATGAAAGTGAAACACTTTGAAGGAGCCGCATTGTGAAATCCAACTGCACTCAAATGCACTCCCTAAGCCCTGTTTTTTTAAATTATTCTAAATAACATAATGGTCACCCAGCTCTTAATGCTTAACATGACATCTGTTCACCTGCAGTTCAATGCAAATAGCCAATCAACTTGCAGGTAAAGCTTCAAGAGGGAACAGCCCTCACTGGCTGTGGAGGTATGTGCACCACACCCTGGAGGAAGATTACACAGTATAGGTGCATTATTTGAGCCAAACAGTACACATCTCTTTCCAGCTTTTACTAATGATTTTGTAATGTTAATAATAAAATATTTTTTTTATATAGCACCTTTAAAACCTCTAAAACTCAAATGTTGCTGTCAGTTAGAAATTCATGAGTCTCGTCCCATGCAGAGAGATAGAAGCCGTGTCTTGTATGACTGGAAATAACTGTCTGGGTGCAAGGCCAAGATGACAGATTTTCCTCTAAGAACTTCAACCCAACACGATGTTGACAGACTTGTGAACATGGCATCAATTGGAATTTGGAAGACTTGAATCTGGACTTTCAACTGAATATCTGTTTGTTTCTATGAGCTGTGTGTAAGAAAGAATTACTCTTATTTTAATCATAGCCTGCAGTTGCAACTTCCAAGGCCTAAAAGAAGAAAACTAGAGTCACCAGGCTAATGGATAAGAAACAAGCAACAGAAACTAAGACCTAATAATTAGCATCATGCACACTTATAGCAGGCTCCATGGTTAAATGCCAGGTTGAGGGACCAACCACACCAGTCAGATGAAGAAAAGTCATTAAATCTCGTATCTCTGTATTTCCTGTGAAAATTTGCACTTGAAACTGAGTACAAATACCACAGCTGGTTGCATGAACCGTGTGTACTTAATGTGCCTGTGTGAGAATAAGCAAGGCCCTGTAGGCCACAGAAGCT